>JAOVYX010021337.1:0-15875 GCA_035668315.1 Drosera spatulata
CAATCAAACCATTTAAGCATTTCCTTGGGGTATTACATACACCCCCACTTAAAGAACGCAACGTCCTCGTTGCGACTCCAAGCACGACACACAGTCCCAGAACCTTCCCCTACTAGGCGGTTGACCTGGACCTCTTGTCCATAGGTTCAGCAAGCGGTCGCAGGGTTGCTCTGATACCATACTGTAATGCCCCGGCCAAATCCTTGCTATCGGGTCGTCATTAAGAACCGCTCTCCAGGCTGACAACTGACCCCACAGACCAACAATAGTCCTTTCAGTGCGATTTGGCCTCACTCGCGCACACCCTGAGAAACTTCCCAGGAGGTCACGATTCCCAGCATTACTCCGCGTTAAGCACGCTTAACTGCGGAGTTCTAAAGTGATGGGCTATCGAAAAGAAAGGTGCACTTGTTGATATAGGTAGTACAATCAAACCATTTAAGCATTTCCTTGGGTATTACAAGCAATGTGTTCTTTTGACTGGTTGAGATGGTATTGTAATACTTTGAAGATCACAATTCATCAGATCGTTGTATGCTTTAGAGCATGTCTCCTTGACTTCGTCAATGGCTGTAAGTCTTGTATATTTCTTAATGGTAAGTTTATCAAGCATAAGTAAAGTTGATGTCTATATGCGTTACGGGAAAGAATACGAATAATTGTCTCCTTTCGATTGCTTTTGCTCTTGTTAGTGCAAAGAACAATAATAATTGGCATGGTTTTGTCATCAACTAGGGAGAGTTTTATCACCATTTAATGGAGGATTGTGGCATCAATACACCATTTTCTCTTACCATCTCAATGGACTCTTATGTGTCGTGCCAATGCAGTTTTCTGGTTTCATTCATTCTTATTACCTGCGACACCTAATGGACTACTTCAAGAAAGAGATATACGCCTAATCGTCATACAAAATTGAATGTTTTGATAGTTAATTTTAAGATCGAAATGTCTTTTTTTTACCTTCTATCTAAGGTTGTAGGTAATTGCCAAATACTCGTACTTGAACAAGAGGCATTAGCAGAGTGTGTTCAAAAATGCTGCTTATGCCATGACACTTGAGGGCTTTCAGACCAACATCAACAAGATTGTTAGAACGATGGAGCATTCAAGGAATTTCATAGCCAACTCTAACCCAAAATGTTGGGCTAACGCGTTGTTCACTAGGCATCATTACAGAAGTATGACTAACGACTTGGCCGAAAGCTTCAATTGTTGGATTCGAGGTGCACGTTATCTTCCAACCACTGCTATTGTTAGGAATATGCAATCCCTTCAATGTATAGAAATTGATGAATAAAACTTTAGAGTAGGACATGGTTGTAGTTAGTTGTTCAGGTTGAAAACTAGGATAGTGAGTTGCAGTCTAGGGATGCATGTAGTAGAGCAGCAAACCACTGTTAGAAGGTTAATGTGAATCTCCTGGATACAGACTACTACAAAAGATTCTGGATAAACAATTGAGACAAACATGTGAGGAAAGACCACAAATGTTTCAGGATCTAGGATCGAAGTCTTAGGATCATGTCATATGCAAATTGGGTGCAGCAGGGCTGGCTTATAGCAGAGGCAAAAACACAACAGATTGGAAGTACAGCAGACTGATTGGTGAATGGACTGAGATCTGAGTAACGATCATATCGAAGATTTGAGGTTCAAAAATTTGTACGAAATTGATAGTTGTTGTGAGAAAGCTTGTCAATATCACTAAGGATTCGCGCAGGGGACAAACAACCAGCTGTGAACATCAGAACAGTGTAGTCACGAGTTCTAATTCCTTGAGCCTATAAAAGGGAATTGATCAAGCTTAGAGAAGGCTGACAACGATTATAGATTTCATTTGCAAGCAAGAAAAATCTCGCAAGTATTGTACATTAGTTCTCGAGAGCTGTGAAGAAAGATCTGGGGAAAGGAGATCACTAGTCTGCACCAAAAACAACATCTGCAACAGAGCTTTTGCATAAGATCTGTGCAACGATCTATGTTCTAACCTTAGCAAGTTCTGTACTTGTAAGGGGTTGTCTTGTAAGCCACAAACAAGAAGATAGTGAACTCATCTCTTGGTGTTACCATATCGGTTATCAAGGGAAGACTCGACTAACCCTTCGTTGATCATTTGACAACAATTATCTGAACCAGTATAAAATCCTTGTGTCCTTACTGCTTTTCATTCTATACTTGAAACTGTTAGAAAATAATTCAGGATACACAAGAGACAATCTTGATACACTATTGTCTATACTGCAGACTCATTCCGCAGCTCTGCAGAAGGTTAAGTTTATACTAGCCAAGACCAGACTGCACTGAATTGTGAAAATTTTTTGATAGCCTATTTATCCCCTCTCCCTTCTAGGCTATTCATTGTAAACTTTGTGATTTACAAGTGGTATTAGAACAAGACTTTCTAGACTTAATAGTTATTTGAAAGAAAAGGTCCTTTTCTTGTCTGCTTGTTATCTGCAAAGAAGTTACTAACAATTTATTTTGTGAAGAAAGAATGACTCCTCCAAATCTACCCAAGTGCACTAACAGTAGTGAAGCACCAGGTTGCTCATTCGACAAGTTCAACCACTGGAAGTTAAGAATGGTAGCTCATCTAGACTTAATTGATGAAAGAATGCAAGACATAGTCACAGGTGTCCCTCACATACCAAAGATGTCAGATCCACTTGATGACACAAAAGAAGTTGACAAGCCTAAGTCTCTATGGACAAAGGAGGACTGGGACTTGGTGTTGATAGATAGGTGTTCGTGACTATGTATATCATGCCTAAACGTAAGTGTACGTGTCGTTAGTAAGTAATATGTGAGTATATGAGTTATCGTCCCACGAGGACTTAGATCTAGCAATCGAAATATGAATATTGTTCCTTGAGTTAAACAATCAAAACGTGATAAGTTGTTAAGTGACACCAAGGGTTCTACTAAATAGACTAAGCTAATCAAAATCAAATGCACACAGATATCGAAGATCGGGATTCTAGATATGTGAAAAGATAGGGTTGCGACTTTGTCTTTCGATTCTATGTAGTCACTATGTCGTTTCACTCTCTAATCATGAGTCGTGGTTATAGATGGATCCCTAAGGTGTAATCTACACTCTCTCGAGCCCTAAACTACGTCAAACTAAATGCCGCCTTTAACACCTTTCGGTCAGAGGCTGTTGCGTTATGGTGAGCATGAAGTTCGTGGGTTCCTAAAGTATCTTGTACGTCACGCAAGCGATCTCTCGATCTCGCGTTCAATGTGTGATCAATTTGTCGAAGCATTAAGCATAACCACATACCATAACCACAAAACAATCAAAACTAGATTAACAACATAAAAGTGAAATCAATACAATCATCCGACTACATCACGAACCTAACGCAAGGTTTAGCTCATGATTCGAGTACTAAGACGATACAACAAACACCTAACGTGCATGGAAATCATCATAGTACAAACGCTAATCAAAACAAGTCAAGAACGTTAAAACCGATCACGAAACGGAATCCGGATCAATCCAATGAAAACCCTCGACATCGCTTCGTTCCGAATAAACCGAGTCCTCCACCCCTCAAAGAGATCACCCCAAACCCTCTTTTTTCGTGTATGATGTGATATGAAGTGAATGAATATGATTTAGGGCTAAAACAAAGTATTTATAGGCATTTAGGGACGTGGAAATCTCAAAACACACCCTCGGGCATGGTTGTACAAAGCGCCCAGGCGTTTTGGTGTTTTAACTGGTTAACTGGTGGCAGCAATTTCTACATTGTGCTCGGGCATGGTGTTACAAAGAGCCCCGGTGTTTTGGTGTTTTTACTGGTGACTTGTCTTTGCATTACGAGCGTCTTTTCTTTGCGCTCTGGACTCCGTTTTCATTGTGTTACGATCGTCTTTTCTTCCTTTATGCTCTCTTAACATAAACAAACATAAAAATGTATCAACAAGCTCAAGGATAAGCATTTTAATCCAAATACATGTGAAATATACAACAAACGATGTCGAAAATGAAGACAAACTCAAGTATGAATCATATATATTTCAGCCTAAACAATAGGAGGACGAGAAATCAAATCTTCAAGGCCCTGGATGATGATGACATGCTTGAGATAGTAGTCTACACCACCACAACCAAAGAAGCATGGGATGCTCTACTACTCAGAAAAGAAGGAACAAATGAGATAACGAAAAACAAGGAGGATGTTCTGATACAGCAGTATGACTGGGTATCCATGAGGCCTGACGAAAATCTCACCACCTTCTATGAAAGATTCAATGTCTTGATCAACAATCTAAAGACACTAGGAAAGACATTCGACAACAAGGAAGTCAATCTGAAGTTCATGAGATCTCTTGGAAAAGCATGGAGCACAAAGGCTACTGCAATCAGAGAATCAAGAGATCTAGAGAAAATGTCACTTGCTCAGCTCTACGACGTGCTACACACCTACAACCTTGAGGTAGAGCAAAAGAAGCAAATCGACAAAGCAAGAAAAAAAAATCTAGCCTTCAAAGCTTAGGAGAAGATACTGAGATCAATGGCGAAATACGATACTTGCTCAACCTCATCAAAGGGGAATCTAATTTTGAAGAACTGGCCTTGATGGGAAAGAAATTCAGGAAGCTTTGCAAGAAAGACTTCAAGAGAAACAACACATCCAAATCAAAGGAAACAGACAAGAAAGTGTGCTACAATTATAAAAAACCAGGACCCTTTGCTGCACAATGCAGACGAGCCCTGCAGGAGTCGTCCGCACAGAAAAAGAAGGACTACAGCAAAGGTGGCTCGGGCAGAAAAGAAAAAGGGAAAGCATATGTTGCCAAGACTTGGAGTGAGATAGACTCAGATGATGAAGAGACAATTTCAAATACGCAGCTTTATCTCATGGCCGAAGTGAAGATAAGCAACAAGTATCTGATCTCTCCTCATCTGATGCCTCTGTTGAGGAACTAAAGGAGGCTTTCCTAAAAACCTATGAAAACATTATTGCCTTGACACGGGAAAATAAAGAAAATCTTGAGTTGATTGAAATTTTCAAAGAAAATACAATCTTGCCTTTGGGGAGATTGAGAAGAAATTGAATAATTCACTAGTGGCCGAGAATAAACTCATAGAATCAGATGAGAAAGTGAAACTTTTCACTGAAATGGTGGATAAACTCACCAAAAGGAATGCTGAACTGCAAAAGCAGGTTGACATATGGAATGGAAAGACCCTCTATCTTTAAATGATGTTGGTCACAGGTTAATCCTCATATGATGGATCTGGACTAAGATATAGAAGCTGGATCAATGAGATTCAATCCTCAATTGCCAAGGAAATCCCTCTAGTAAGCAAGGCAAAGGTTAAACAACCTTCTGCAAAAATATTACAGAAGGGTGAGACCTCTACTGCAAAGAAGTAGAAGAGTCAAAACTCTACTGCTCAAACCAAAAAGGTTGACATCTCTGCTGCTCTAGCTAAGCAGAAGATGAAACAACCCCAAGTGGTGCATACTATCAAGCCCAAGGCAGCTATGTCCAATAGAAAAATAGGTTATGAACCCTCAAAATCACAATATGCACCAAATTTGTCAGTATGGAACAAAACTTCTAGTACTGCATGGAACAGATCACACCCTAGACCCTACTGTAGATGTCATATGGAGTATAGGGAAATAAAAAATCCAAGCAGAAGACCCAAGATAGCAAGACCAAAGGTAATATGCTACAGTTGTAGCAAAAAGGGTCATGAGGCATTTAAATGTAGGACACCACACAAGAAAGTCATTCAAGTGTGGGTGCCTAAGATTAATCAATTAGGACCTATGCTTATGGGCACGATGTGCAAGATTTGAATTTTATGCAGGAGCATCAGGACAAGGCTTGGTACTTGGATAGTGGATGCTCAGGACATATGACTAGGAACAAAAGTCTGCTGAAGGAATAAAGAAAAGAGGAAGGTCCCCTCGTCATATTTGGAGGAGGTAAGGAAGGTAAGACTAAAGGTTATGGAACCCTTGCTACAGGTTCCCTGATCTTTAGAAATGTTGCCTATGTAAAGGGATTAGAACACAGTCTTCTGTCTATAAGTCAATTATGTGACAAGGATTATGATGTCTCCTTTACAAAGGATACATGTGAAGTAAGAGACAAAACAACCAAAGAAGTCAAACTAGTAGACCGTAGAAAAGGAAAGATCTATGCAATAGACTTCAATATGTCCCAGTCTGCATAGATCGCTTGATTCTATGCAAATGAATCTGAGGACATAAATTGGTTGTGGCATAAAAGGCTTGCACATCTCAACTTCAAAACAATCTCTAAGCTTTCCTCAAACAACTTGGTGAGAGGCCTACATCAAATCAAGTTTCAGAAGGATAAACTGTGTAAATCCTATTAAGAAGAAAAGCAGACTAAAACCTATGAATTCCACAGAATCCACCAGAGACCTTGAACTCCTCCAAATGGATCTATTCGGACCAGCGGAAGTGGAAAGTATAAGCAGGAAGAAATATACACTTGTAGTTGTGGATGATTACTCAAGATATACTTGGGGTAATATTCATGTATAAGAAAAGTGAGACCTATAGTCTGCTGATTAGATTTTTAAGACAAGTTCAGAATGAGAAGGGAGTTGATGTGATTGCCACTAGAAGAGATCATGGAACAGAATTTTCCAATCTGGTGTAGACAAATACTCTGATGATCACGGCATAACACACAACTTCTCTGCACCTAGAACACCTTAACAAAATGGTGTGGCTGAGAGAGAAAATAGAACACTAATAGAGGCAATTAGGACAATGCTCTCACATGCAGACTTGCCTAAAAGTTATTGGACACAAACAGTAAACACTGCATGCTATGTCCTAAACAGGTGCCTCATACACATGATGCACAAAAAGACACCCTATGAGTAATGAAAAGGAAAGACATCAAGTGTCAAGTACTTTGACGTATCCAGTTGCAAATGCTATATTCATAACAATAAGAAACAACACCTAGGAAAATTTGGTCCTAAGTCAGATGAAGGAATATTCCTAGGATACTCCACAACTAGCAAAGCATACATGTGTCTTTTGAAGAGTCTATAATAAGAGTACATGACTAGTTGAAGAGTTTATACACGTGTCTTTTGATGAAATCTTTACTTCACCTCATATTTCTAATGGATGAACAATGTGCCTGTGCAGATGATGAACAGATTATAGACCAGCATTCAGATGTTGTAGTAAAGGATGAACATTTTGCACCCACTATAGAAGACAAAGAAACAACGACAGAGTAGGAACCGTCTACAATTCAGGAGCAAATCGAGGAAATAACACTTGGTGGAGTACAGGATAAGAGAAGATGGCTTAAAGCGCACAATCAGGATGTGATCTTTGGAGACAAAGATGCACCAGTGCAGACCAGAAGAGCAACAGCGTTGGAGTGCCTGTTTGCATGTTACATATCAGAAATGGAATCAAAGACCATCAAACAAGCTCTAAGTGACTCAAACTGGATAGATGTCATGCAAGAGGACTTAAATGAGTTTCAAAGGAATGAAGTATGGTATTTAGTTCCCAGACCAAAGGAATCTCCAGTACTAGGCTGCAAATAGGTCTTCAGAAATAAGATAGATGAAAACGAGACAATCATTAGAAACAACGCCAGATTAGTTGCCAAAGGGTACTCTCAGGAAGAAGGAATAGATTTTGATGAAACGTTTGCCCCAGTTACAAGACTAGAAGCCATAAGGATGTTCCTTGCCTATGCTTCCTTTCAAGGATTCAAAATTTACCAAATGAATGCGAAGAATGCATTCCTCAATGGAAAGCTTCAAGAGAAAGTCTATGTCGAACAACCTCTAGGTTTTGAAGACTATGAACATCCTGATCATGTTTACAGGTTAGAAAAGGACCTATATGGACTGAAAGAGGCTCCAATGGTATGAAATTCTTTCCATCTTTCTATGTGATAATGATTGATAGGAATGTGCAATCCCTCCAGATGTATAGAAATTGATGATGTAGTTAGTGTGTTTAGGCTAGAAATTAGTTAGGAATCTGTAGTCTAGGTTTGATGCCGGAGAACAGACGACCACAGATGGAGAGTATTGTGGGCCACTAGATGCAGACTACTACAGAGAATTCCAGCAAGGCAGCTACGACATGCATGGACAACAAAAGACCTACAAATGCTTCGGGATTTGGGATCAATTTTGTAGACAAGGGCCAACACAGCAATACATGATGGATTGCATCAGATCTGGGTGTAGACAAGGTTGCAACAATGACTAGGTGCAGACGAGATCTCAATGGTACCGAGTCCATACTAAGTTGCAGGAGACTGGAGTGCAGCAGAGATGGTTGCTAAGGTTGGAGAGAAGTCTGAGGATTGATCAAATTGAAGATTTGAGGTATGCAGTGACAGTACGAGAATCAGAATGAAGTGAGCTATCAACATCAGTGAAGGAGTCACATGTGACAAGCTGACAACATCATATCTGGTACGGTCACATGTTCATTCCCTCAGCCTATAAAAAGGGATCAAAGAGCTTAAGGAACAGTGCTGTTGGATGAAGAATTGAATGTACAGAGTGTGCAAAACCAATATGAATTCAAACTGTTCATAGTGAGCTGAATCGAGGAAGAACACGAAGAAGAAGGTTCACTAGTCAGCATTGAAGAATAGAAGCTGTAGCAGAGTCCAACAAAGGATCTGTGCAAAGAGTCTAGGTTCTTCACCTTTGACAAGTTAGCAAACTTGTAAAAGGGTTGTATTGTAAGCAAAAAACAAGAAGATAGTGAACTCACCTCTTGGATTGACTACACTGGTCACCAAGGGAAGATTGGACTAAACTCTCGTTTATCAGTTGATAACGAGTGTCTGAACCAGTATAAATCCTGTGTTCTTTACTTGCTTTCCATTACTTATCAGTTTCAGAACTGTTAGAAATTAATTAAAATAGAAAACAGAGACAAATTCTCAAAGTTCAAGTCTCTGCTGCAGACACCCTTGGTAGTCTGTAAAGATCATCAATGTATTCAAATCAAATATTCCTTTGTATTACACTGAAAAGTTTAAAACAACCTATTCACCCCCTCCCCGCTCTAGATTATACCTGTGGATCTTACAATTGGTATCAAAGCCTGACTTTCTAGACCTCACAATTGGTATCAAAGGTCATTTCTTTTGATTTATTTCTGCAAAGAAGTTACTAACAGTTTATTTTGTGAACCCAAATGCCCCAACAGTGGAGAGCTATCAGCATGCTCATTTGACAAATTCAACCACTGGAAGCCGAGAATGCTTGCACATCTGGATTCAATAGATGAAAGAATGCATGATATTATCACAGATGTGCCATACATGGCAAAGATGCCAGATCCAGTTGATGTATCCAGGGAAGTGGACAAACCCAAATCGATCCCTATGGACAAAAGAGGATTGGGATTTAGGGCTGGTGGACAGAAGGACAAGAAATCAAATATTCAAAGCTCTTGACGATGATATGTTTGAGATAGTGGTTCATACAACCACCGCAAAGGAAGATTGGGACGCTCTGCTGCTCAGAAATGAAGGGAACAAATGAAATCAGAGAAAACAAGAAAGTTATCCTGATACAGCAATACGATTGGGTCTCAATGAGATCTGATGAAAATTTGATCAGCTTCTATGAGAGATTCAATATACTCATCAACAAAGTCAAAACTTTAGGGAAGACTTTTGACAACAAGGAAGTCAATCTAAAGTTCATGAGATCACTTGGTGAGATATGGGGAACAAAGACAACAGCAATAAGGGAGTCCAGGGATCTTGCTAAGATGTCCTTGGCATAGTTATATGGTGTGCTGCATACCTACAACCTGGAAGTTGAGCAGAAAAGACAAATTGATGAGGCTAGGAAGAAAACTCTGGCCTTTAAAGCTCAAGAAAAAATTCTGAGATCCATGGCAGAAGTGGAAACCAATGACACCTCGTCTGCAAGTGAACAGACAATATCAGAAGAACTTGCACTGATGGGCAAGAAGTTCAGAAAGCTGTTCAAGAAGAAAAATTTCAAGAAGAACATCTCAAGCAAGGTCAAAGATGCAGAGAAGGAATTTGCTTTGATGAAACCTTTATCCCTGTTGCAAGACTGGAAGCAATAAGAATGTTCCTGGCCTATGCTGCATATCAAGGATTCAAATTCTATCAGATGGATGTAAAAAGTGCCTTTCTCAATGGAATGCTGCAAGAAGAGGTGTATGTTAAACAACCTCCTGAATTTGAAGACTTTGAACATCCACATCATGTCTACAGGTTAGACAAAGCATTATATAGCTTAAAACAAGCTCCAAGTACATGATATGAAATACTCTCAACTTTTCTATGTGAGAATAATTTTCAAAGAGAAAAGGTAGATACCACTCTATTTCTTAAGAAACATAAGGAGCATACTCTCTTAGTACAAATTTATGTTAATGACATTATATTTGGTTGCACTAACAATAAACTGTGTGAAAGATTTGCTGCATTAATAAAATTAAAATTTCAAATGATTTTAATGGGAGAATTGAAATATTTTCTAGGACTTCATGTACAACAATTAGAAAGTGGGATATTCATAAATCAAGCCAAGTACCTAAAGGACACAGTCAAGAAATATGGATTAGAAAATACAAGCCACATGAAAACCCCTATGAGCGCAGCTATAAAAATTGATAAGGATGAGAATGGAAAGGAAATAAGCCAAACATTGTATAGAGGAATAATTGGCTCACTCTTATACCTAAATACAAGCAGACCAGACATCCAGTACTCAGTCTGCTTATGTGCAAGATATCAATATGATCCCAAAGAATCCCATTACACTATAGTAAAGAGAATCCTAAGATATCTCAAAGGAACTCCAGATCAGGGTGTATAGTATCCTAGGGAATCAGATTTTACACTAACAGGTTATTCAGATGCAGAATTTACATGTTGTAGAGTTGACAGGAAAAACACAAGTGGTTCATGTCAATTTCTTGGTGCAAGATTGATTTCATGGTTCAGTAAGAAGCAAACCACAGTGTCAACCTTTAGTGTAGAAGCAGAATACATAGCTGCAGCAAGCTATGCTACACAAGTGTTATGGATGAGGTCACAACTTGCAGACTATGGTGTAACATTTTTTAAAACTCTAATATTTTGTGACAACACGTCTGTAATGGCAATTTCTAAAAATCCAGTTTTTCATGTTAGAACCAAGCATATTGATGTCAGATATCATTTTATCAGAGATCATGTGCAAAAAGGTCACATTAAATTGGAATACATTCCAAAAGAAAAACAAATTGTAGACATTTTAACAAATCCTCTTGATGAGAGAAAGTTTATTAAATTCCGAGGAGAATTGGGTATGATTGATTTGAATTAGTAAATTGGTCAAAATGCTCTACTGCTCTACTGCACATGTGGAATGCAGACCAGCATTATTCTTACTCTACTGTAATTCTATTTTTGAAAAGAAATAACGTTTTAAAACTGATTGCCTAAAATTCCGCAAGAATTAAAATCTGTGATTGAATCTGCGTAACGGTTAGTTTTTCAATGACAATGGTAACTTTTCAAATGGTATAAATATGAAAAACTTTCCAACCCAAAATACTTTTCACTCTCTATTTTCTCTCTAAGCATTCTCATATACATTCGCTTTCTCTTACGCTCTACTGTGCACCCTAGTTAATTCTTTTCAGATCTAACTCTTGCGAACTGTAAAATTTCTTTAAATTCTTTTGAATAATGGCAAACACTCGATTCAACAACTCATCCAAAAGTGAGAAAGCTCAAGAGCAATGTAGTCCAACAAGAAAGATTGAGCTGCAGACAAGAGTGATTCTTGACTCTGAAACCTTGAAAAATGAATCAGATGAAGTAAAGGAGATATCCGAGCTGATTTAGGACGCGGGTCTAAAGTACTTCTGTGAGAAAACAAGCAGAATATATGACGAAGAAGTACTAGACTTCATTGAAAAGTCCAGAGTTGCTGAGGACTTTCAGATCATCGTATACACATCCACCAAACGAATAGGGATCACCATCACTCCAAATGACTTCGAAGAGCTATTTAAAGTTTCAAATAAAGGACCCAGAGACATTCCGGTCTCTGTGGTAAGTGATGGGAGTACGCAATACAGAGCGAGGATAGACAGAAAGAAGGAATTTGTACAATGAAGAAGTATTTGTCCAAGGCACACAAACTACTTGCAGACGTGGTCAAAAAGATGGTCATGTCAAGAGAGATCTCCAAAGATCGGATCACCTCTTATCAGCAAGAAATAATGTGTGCAATCCTTACCAAGCACAAACTCAATTGGGCCAAGTTGTTGATGTTTCAACTGGCCAAAGCAATAGAGGTCAGACAACCTCAGTTTGGAAGGATTATAAGCATAATCCTCAAAGAGAAGCTCAAGCTTTCTGATAAGAAGGGAAGGCCATGGACTGTGGCTAAGAAGATTGACATCCGGAAGATTGGGAAGCAGCCAATAGGCTTCTCAAAGAAATCAGCAGTATTGTAGACTATAGCAAAGGCTGCAGACCAACCAGACAAGAAGAAGCCTGAAAAGGCCAAAGGGACGATGATCAAGAAGGCACTAGAAGCCAAATCGAAGCAGACAAGGATGACAAGGAGAAAGCTTGTCCTGCAGACCTCAGAAGAGGAAACATTAACTGAGCTCCCTGATGCATAGCCTACAGAAATGGAGGAAAAAACACAGTCTGCACCAACGGAAGAGAAGATTGAAGTCAGTTCTCAAGAACCAAGAACCTTGGCAGCAATTGAGGAATCATCCTTAAGAAGTATACCACCAAAGGAGCCAGAAGTGGCTGTATTCCAAGATGCAAACATTGCTTTGGAGTATCTAAAGGCTGGTGCTGATGAAAACCTTCAGAAGTTTATCCTGGAAGCTCAGCAATGCTAACAAGAAGTCAGAGAAGGACCAAGAGCATAGCTCAGGCAAGAGCTAAGTGCACAAGGTTATACAAGAAAAGAGATTGAAGATATTGAAGCCAAACTCACAGGAATCCTGACTGAGCAACCCCTGAGTACATCTACTGGAGCCTTATTGACGATAAGAACTACTGCAACAGAGCCATTTACAACAACAATCATTCCTGTCCCTACTGCAGGAATGGAATTAGCTATGGTTGAAGATGAACAGCCCTAAACTGCATCAGAAGCATGGGCCATAACAACAACCACAACAACACAATCTCCAGAAAAGGCAGAAATTCTGAAGGCACTACAAACTGTCCAATCCATTCAAGAGAAGGTTCTGGACCACAAGGCCATGACTGATGAAATACTTAACAAAGCCCAAAAAGAGGCAATGATCCAATAGTTCATCAAGGAGCACAAACTTCCAATCAAAAGGATGTCCAAGGCTACAAGACCAAAGCTCATTCCCTCAGGACAAACAACAAGGTAGAGAATCAACCCAGATGGCTCAAGGATAGAAATCAGGATAATAGACGGTATGACGGAGGCAGAAATTGAGCAACTTGTTCTGATTCAAAGAACGGGCCACAACAAGAAAAAGAGGCCAACCAAACCCTACATATTGTTCAGCGGGGCTCTAGAAATCAAGGATTCAACCCTCAAGACCAGAAGGCACAAAAAACCACAGTTGCAACATGTTGAATTCGTGCACACTCTTAAAGTGGAGGCTGAATTGAAAAGGTTGGTTGACAAGCATGTTAGGGCAGCAACACTGGAAATTTATGATTATCTGTCCAGATCGACCACCGAAAAAGCACCATCACCAAGGAATGATGACGATGAATCCCCACAGCCAGAAGATCATAATGATGATGAAATCATTGATGAAGTGGCTAGGGAAGGCTTCCAGGAACAACCTGCAGTAGAGTCTCCAGTAGCAAAGTCTTTAGCAGCAGAGCAATCAGTAGAAGAACAGCCAACAACAAAACAACCAACAGCAGAAAAACCAATGGAGATAGGACCGGCAGCTGAAGAATCAACATCAACAGCAGCAGAGTCAGCAGTAGCAACAGAATCAGCAGAACAAGAGGAAAGATCAGCAGAGGAATCTATAGCAGAAAAGGCAGAGGACATTGAGGCATCAATGGAGGTAGCTACAGCAACCAAACCCTCAGAAATTGACAAACCAACAGCAGAGGGATCGCCCACAAAAGAGTCAGCATCACCAATCAGAGATGCAACAGAGGTCACCATAGAAGAAACACCTACAGACTACAGCCAGAAGTCTGAGACAAGCCCTTGAAGGCGTCAGATTGACACTAATCCATGAAAGGCCAACCTCTACGGCACGAAGAATGGCCAAAACTGAAATCCTTGTACATCAACAATCATCTCCATTAGAAACTGTAGTGGAGTACAGACTGAGGCAACTGGATCAAGAGATTTACAACATGCATCAGTGGACAAAGGATGCATTCAATGACCTTCTTGAGAGACTTAAACCAGTTACAGATGAGATGGAGGCTGAGAAGACCACCAGAACCAAATATTTTGCAGACTTCACGATTCTCTCTCCAGCATGGCTCAAGGTCTTCTCCACCAAATGCAGAGGGCCAATGCCCTAAATCTCCAGTAGTACAGCTCAGTTCTTCCAATCTTATCAAGCTTAGGGGCCAACACTCAGCTGACCTTCGCAGACTCCAAACTTCTCTGAAGACCACCCAACGGCAACTCAAAGAACATATCCTTAACAATGACAGAAAACTCAGCTTGCTAGAAAACAAGCTTCAGCTTGAAACTGCCAAGTCCATAATTGCTCAACAGACAACCATTTCTGAACTAAAAGCCCTTCGAGCTGGAATCGAAGCCCTTACAGCTGCACTAGATGCTAACAAAAAGGGAGAGAAGGATGCAGAGAAAGGAAAAGAAGCAGCAAGGCCGTCTGCATAAGAGCTCAAAAGAAAATCAACAGCAGTAGCAGAAGGAAGGGTTGCAAAACTACAAAGGCCTCAGGAGGAGAGGTCATCAGGGCAAAGGCCTCAGGGGGAGAGGCCGTAAGGGCAAAGATCTCGGGGGGGAGTAGCCCTAAGGGGAGAAATAAGGCAGCAGAGAATATCAGAGGGTCAGCCTCAAAAGCGCAGGAGAGGGAGTGAGCATCACAGGTAGGAAGGATACATCCTTTGCTACACTTTAGATTAAGAAATAGGATTAAGTTTTAATCAAACAGTGTAATTAGTTAGTAACCTTGTTGTTTTACTTAGAAGTTTGTTAGCATCAATTTAGGGGCACATTGATAGGAATGTGCAATCCCTCTAGATGTATACAAATTGATCAACAAAACATAGAAGTATTAACAATGATGCAGTTAGTGTGCTTAGGCTGGAAATTAGTTAGGAATCTGCAGTCTAGGTTAGATGTTGGAGAGTAGACGGCCACAGATGGAGAGCATTGTGGGCCACCATATGCAGACTACTACAAAGAATTTCAACAATATAGCTAAGACATGCATGGACAATAGAAGACCTGCAAATGCTTCGGGATCTGGGATCAATTTTGCAGATAAGGACCAACACAGCAATGCATGATGGATTGCATCAAATCTCGATGCAGACAAGGTTACAGTAGTGACTGGGTATAGACGGGGTCTCAACGGTACTGAGTGCAGACTAAGTTGCAGGAGACTGGAGTGCAACAAAGATGGTTGGTAAGGTTAGTGCAGAAATCTGAGGATTGTTCAAATCGAATATTTGAGGTATGGAGTGGCAGTACGAGGATCAGAATAAAGTGAGATGTCAACATGTAATACCTCGAAATTTTGATATTAAATATACAAATATATATATATATATAACGCTATTTAAGAATACGAATGATATAATGAATACGTAACGTTAAACATAACGTTATATTGGTGTAACGTATGTGTTTAACAAATACACGTGTTAAATATAACGTA
>JAOVYX010021338.1:0-15874 GCA_035668315.1 Drosera spatulata
GATTTCCCAAATCTCCTGTCAGCTTGATAATAAGTTATATACTCATTTCTTTTGACAGTATGTGCGTGAGGGGGTTTTTTGACTTCTTTTGCTGTATTAGGAGAATACTTGGGCTTCAAGAACTATGCAACAAAGACTTTTGCTTTGTTCTTTTCCTTTGTAGTAGAGGAATTCCTCTTCTGCACAGTCTTTGCAAACGGGTCAACCTTTACAGGTTGTGCAGTAGAGACCTTACTAGTCTGTATTCTGATTGCTGATGTCTCACCCTTCTACAAACTTTAACAGAGATATCCTTTGTCTCTTTGATGCTACTTGCATACAAGTTTGACTCATGTAAATGAACCTTTTCACTGAACCAACTCTTATATCCAAACCCAGGCCTATCCTATGGATATTGTCTTGTGATCAGTGCTTTTTGCAGATCCAGAGATTTACCATTCCATGTATCCAGTTGGCCTTAGAGCTCAGCATTTTTCTTGGTGAGTGAGTCTAGCATCTCAGTGAGAAGTTTAACCTTCTCCTCTGATTCATTGAGTTTGTTGTCTACTATAATTAACTAACTTTCTAGGTTGTTAATTTCTTGATAGACAAGATTGTAATTCTCTTTGAGATTTATAATCAACTCAATATTTTCTTTATTCTCTCTTGAGAGAGTAATAAAGCTTTCAGAGGTCTCTTGAAGAGCCTCTTTCAGTTCCTCATTTGAGGCATCAGAGTTGGAGAAGTCAAATACCTTCTTGTCGTCATCTGAGCATTTGAGATCGTTTCTTCTTCATCTGAGTCTGTGTCACTCCAAGTATTTGCAGCATAGGCTCTTGCCTTCTCCTTCTTATTGAAGGTTCCTTTTGGATCCTTCTTTTTCTTGTGTGCAGACGATTCCTGTGACGATCGTCTGTACTGTGCAGCAAAGTGCCTTGACTTGCCACAGTTGTAGCAGACATCTCTACATCTCTATCTTCTTCTTTAGTTTTGCTGGCACTTAGTTTTTTCATGAGTGTAAGCTCTTCAGTTATGCTTTTATCACTCCCAGACGCGGTGCTGCAGCTCTCCTCGTCCGCCATAGTCTTCAGGATTCTCTCCTGAGCTTTGAAGGCCAGTGTCTTTTTCGTGGCTTCATCTATCTGCCTCTTCTGTTCCACCTCCAGATTATAGGTATACAGAATGCCATAGAGTTATGCCAATGACATTTTGGCAAGGTCTCTCGACTCTCTGATGGCGGTTGTCTTCGTCCCCCAGGCCTCCCCGAGAGATCTCATGAACTTAAGATTCACCTCCTAGTTATCGAAAATTTTCCCGAAAGTTTTGAGATTATTGATGAGAACATTAAACCTTTCATAGAAGCTTGTAAGGTTCTCATCTGCTCTCATCAAGACCCAGTTGTACTGCTATATGAGGACATCCTTCTTATTTTCACGGATTTTATTTGTGCCCTCATTTCTCAACAGTAGTGCTTCCAATGCTTCCTTTGCTGTGGTCGTATGGACCATGATCTCGAACATATCGTTGTCTCTCATCCACCAATGCTTCCTTGTATATCTCATTCTTGGCTCTTCTGTCCACCAACACCAGATCCTAGCTGTCTCTCGTCCATATAGACTTAGGCTTGTCAACTTCTTTGGTGCCATCCATTGGATCTGGCATTTTTGGAACATGAGGCCCATTTGTGATAATATCATACATTATTTCATCAATGGAATCCAGATGAGCTAGCATTCTAAGCTTCCAATGGATGAATTTGTCGAAGGAGCAGAAAAGTAGCTCTCCACCATTCGGACACTCTGGTAGCTTTGGAGGAGCCACGATTGAATCTTCACAAAAATAAACTATTCGTAACTTCTTTGCAGAATAATATAAAAATGTGACATTTTCTTTCCAATAAAGGTTAAGTCTGAAAAGGTATGTTCTGATACCAATTGAATGTCCCAGAAATAACCTAGAGAGAGGGTGAATAGGTTATCTCAAAATTTTACTTGGCAGTGCACTAGAGCTGTGAGCTAGGCTACACTACCTGAGTCTACTACAGTATTGCGAAAGTTCTGTAATTGAGACTTTACCTTTGAAAAGCTTGTGTCTTTGGACTTTTGAGTTCTTTACTAAGAGTTCTAGGAATGAAAAACCAGTACGAAGAACTAAATGTGACAGGATTTTATACTGGTTCAGACATCTGTTACCAACAAGTAATAGAAGCTTATTCCAGTCTTCCCTTGCTGACTAGTGTAGTCAAGCCAAGAGGAGGTTCACTAGTTCTTGTTTTAGGCTTACAAGATAACCCCTTTACAATAAGATCCTACTTGCTAAAGAATGAACAACCTAGATCTTGTAGTGCTCTGTTGCAGTTGCTGTTCTTCACTTGCAGACTATTGAACCTTCTTCACAAATCCTGAATCTTCGATTCAGCTCATGCACATCAAGTCTCCAAGGCTTTTTCTTCTTTTGAAAGCTTTGAAACGATATTCAAGTTTTTCTCAGACTCGTCAACCTTGTTCTCTGCGCTGTGAGTCCCCTTTTATAGGCTCAGGGAACCAGAACCCATGACTGTACTATCTGATGGTGACAGCTCTGTCCTCTACTGCAGTAGATTGACCTGGCTTCACCTTTTTTTATCCAGTACACATCACGTTTGCCTCAGCTTCTCATTTTGTACCCCTTCCTTGTTCCTATCCATTCCAGCACAACTTATACTTTACCTAGCCTTATACACCAAGTCTACTGCACGCCTCTTCTGCACAGCCTCTCATGCAGCCCTCTGCTCCAACCCTCTCCTGCAACCTCTGCTGCACCCTCGACTACATGAGCTCTGCTGCACAGTCTTCACATCCAGCATTTCTGCAACTTCACTTGCAATGTACTGCAGCCTATCTGCTGCAACTTAGCTCCCACTCAACAGCTTTCAGACCTCATCTGCTCAGCCTGCTAGTGTATCCTCGTCTAAATCCATCACTGCACTCAGTCTTCTGCAATTCAGCTTGCATACTTGCACTGGGATATGGCTCACTTCTCTTTGCTAGTGGAACTGGCCTTGAACAACGGAAGGGTCCTAGATCATGAGAACCCTAAGATACTTTTGCTGTTATATGTAGTTGATCTTTGGCCTGTAAATTTTTAGTCTTTGGTAGTCTACATTGCCCTCGTCTGCATGCCTTTGGTGCACAACCTCTGGCCCTAGTCTGCAACTACCTAGCTAACTATTACAGCCTAAGCATCTATTACATACATAATTTCTTCTTAAGTTTTGTTCATCAATTTCTATACAAACGGAGGGATTGCACATCCATATCATCGTGGTTTATCGGATTGAGTATAATGTTGGAGAGTTGAAACGCATGACCGACTGCCGACAACAAGAAGGAGGTACAGATTATGTGGTCTTTGTCGGTATGTGGGTTGAAGCTTTTATGAGTGGGTTGTGGGCACGTTTGAGAACGGTTGATAGTGGACTGAAGAAGGGGAAGATCACATTGTCCTTCTTAACGAACGAGCATTGTCTTTGGCACGATAAATCAGAAGGTCGATTGGATGTCGAAGAAGCTCTAACTGATCATGTTGTGTCACTTTTTTATAAACTCTATTGGGTGTAGTTTTTTGATGTTTTTGAAAACTGATGTATAATGATTATTATTGGAAACTGATGCATAATGAGATTTAATGAAGCACTGTAATTTCTTGCGCAAGTCATGTGTTTGCTATGTCTTATACTACATTGTCTCAAAAATGACTACCTTATCCTTTTTGGTGTACTGTATTTGTGAAAGAAATGTCTAATAGTTTGGGGTTGTAACATTGTGGATTTAATGTCTAACCAGTTTTAGTTGTAAGCAACCTTATGTAAGAAATGGGCAAGAACTTTTTAGTTGTATACTGTATTGTGTAATAGATATACTATAATCCGTAAGTTGTATACTGCATTGTGTAAGAAATATACAACAATGGGTATGTCGTATACTTCATTTCTATAGAGAATGTGCTATAATGTAGAGGATATATACTTCCTTGTATAAGAAATATACTACAATATGTTAGTCGTATACTTCATTGTGTATACTTCAACCTATTATATGGATTATTTTGTGTCTAGTGAAATTCAAATAAAGACAATAATATTATTATTAATGTTCATGAAGATAAATTTGACTAATGTTAGGTTATAAAGTGGTCATATGAACTTACATGGACAAGAGTACCAAAAAAATTTCATTAACTTATATGTGCTTACATGAACATACATGACAATGTATGAACTTACTGGAGATTACTTCACTCTATGATAATTTAATCATGATTCAAACCTTACATGAGTAATATGACAAAAGGTTTCATGAACTTACAAACACCAACAAATGTAAAATTATTGTGTTACATCATTTTATAACAGATTGATTTTCATTTTACTTCATTCAACTACCAACAAATGTGAGGTAGATGTTTTACATCAATAAATATATTTAAACTATGCACGTTAAATCGATTAAGAGTCGTTATTCATGCCAATTTTAACTTATTTATACTGTATTTGTTTTTCATAGCCTCTAAAACACATTACATTAACTTCTCTTTTTTTTAATCTTTATTTTGTCCTTGTTGACCAAATTATCTTCCATGTGTTTTGGACAAAATTGCCCTTTCATTTCAAGTATTTTGGCTCGAATTCACCTGAATTTGGTCTTTGTGAACAAAATCATCTTGAAACCCATCAAACCCTAAATTTGATTCTCGAATCAACTTATCCATGAGTAGATCATGCAATCAAGCACCAACGATGATGTCGTTTCACAACTAACCTACACTTCTCAGTATAGTCGTTGTCACAAGATTCCTCCAATTCGAATTGTGTTGGTCTAGAACGAGACACGAAATGTCAATTGTACTTCAAATGCAATTCATGTGTATTTTTCTCTTGGTTCAATCCAAATGAAGAATCGATGTCACCATCGTTAACTGCTATTACTGTTTAGAATTGTGGTTGTGGATGCATTGCATTAGCTGACCGGGTCAAAGCCCTGGATCGGTCGTCGGGTTCTTGAAAATGGCCATTTTTTCCGTTGTTGCTATAGGTGTATTGGGTTTGTTGCTAAAATAATGTAATTGATCCATCTTGTCTGGGTTTGAAGTTGAATTTGATTTAGAGAATCACTGTATTATGTATTTCAGTTGTGTTAGAGCAAGAGTTGTTTGACAATCCACGATGCAAAGTGATAGATTTATACTGCAAATCGTATATAATGGACTACAATGAATCCTTTGTGTACTGTAACTGTTAACACATTTGATAGATGCATTGCATTCTATACTGCATCTACGAAAAATCGCACTGTAATCACACTGATCTATACTGATAAAATACACACAAAATATCATATAAGATCATTAATTCAGAGTCACAATACAGAGTATCATAACATACATCATGCATCATAATAATACAAAGTCTCATAACCAACAGAATAGATCATAATACAGAGTCTTATAATGCAACGGTTACTTAATTTCTTATACAACATGACTTCAATAGTAGTCGAGCGTTGTTACCCTTCGATGGGATTATGACATGTCCTCTTGTTATGTCTCTGTCTTTTGCATCAGTACATTTGATTGGCCGAACATAACCTGAGATAGGATTCTTCTTGTCCTCCGACGTCTCGGCTATGTAGGAACATTAGGCGGGATAATAGGTGTTTGGTTCTGGTTGTGTTGGAAATCAGGTTGTGTAGGTCTATTCGGCATTGGATTGTTGATCTCCTTGTAGATAATCTTGTAACTCTCGATTGTGAAGTAGCTGTCACAATAGCCATGTAAAACTTCGCCATTCGCTTCTATGCATGCACACACGTGTTTACAAGGAATTCCATTCACCTGTCACACTCTACAGCTGCATTTTCTTTCAAACAAGTCCACAGCATGAGTTCTTTCTTGATCAATCACCTCAAACGTCGTACAGCTTGCACGAGTTAGGCTTAGTTCACGGCTTCCTGCATACGACTTAGACAATTTCTTTTGTGGTACAGGGCATAATACCGATGGACCTTCAAGACTCTTTTCTCATCTTTCACACATGAGTTTCATGATTTCTACACGTATTTGATCCACCATTGTTGTGATCGGTAGGTGACGAGCATCTCGAATCCAACTATTGAAGCTTTCTGCCAAATTGTTTGTCATAATACTCCATCAATAACCAGGGAGCAAAGCGTTGGACCAACACTCCGGATGAGAATCGGCAATGAATTGCGAGCTAGCGGCATCGTGCCAATAGTTGATGTTACTCTTAAATTCATCGATCATCATTGCATATACAGTATTCTTGAAAACAGTCATCCAATTATTCTTGTTCAATATTGGATACTTTGTTAGCACATGCAAAATTGAGAACAAACTGAGAGATCCGCAAACATCATATATAGATTGAAAAGACAAAGTTTAAGAGCTGGATTGATGGATGTCGACCTAATTCTTAAAGTTGTCAACAAGGTGTTGAAGACAATAAGAATGAAGAACCCCAGGAAAGCACAATGGTATCGCTCGTAAAAGTCCACTATGACGAACAGAGAAAAATACATATCGATGTCAAACTCTACCATTGAAGACCTACATAGCATTGACCAGCTGGAAACAAAACCATTCCCAGTTCTCGTTGTTTTCGACACTAACAACACCAAATGCAATTGGAAAAAGACCACCATCTGCATCTTTTTCAGTAGCACTTAAAAGGCAGCCTTTGTATCTATGTTTGATAAACGTCCCATCCAAGAAGATAGCAGGTCTCCACTCACAAAACCAATCAAGCACGCTCTAAAACAAATGAACAATCGCTTGAATTAAGAAGTATCATTCTCGAGTTCGTACTCCGCTAGGCTTCCTGGATTTGTCATCTTCAAGGAACTACAATACCATCTCAAGTGATCAAAAGACTATCTTTCCATAACGTGGATTTCTCCTAAAGCGACTTTCTTACCACGACAAGCATGATGATATTGAAGTTGAACTTCATAATTCTGTTGAATATAGGTCACGATCTCGATAGGCCGATAGTTCGCAGTCTGTCTGAACTTTCTTTTACAATATTAGAAACCCATATCACCTTTGTTGTTGGAAGTCCTCTACTAGCTAAACCAATCTCATATCTATGTGTTAGATCACAACGTCGTATCGTGAATTCCCCTGATCTTTTGGATCTTGCTGCTTAGATACGTCACTTGGCAGGCTCATCAGTGCAAACAACATTACCTTCTCGCTATCATTTTTCCGAAACTCAAAATCGCGGTTTGTCGCAATAGCATAATTTCAAATGGCCACACGAAACTCATCGACATTAGCAAACACCTGACCTACTCCAGAAATACAGTCGTGCTAAGCTTTGAGGGATCTGTTCTCACTGTTTGGAGCTGTAACGGAAGCTGGACTATCATCATATACAGACCTAAACAACAAAGTTCAAAGAAAAAGAATATTAGGATCAGTTCGAAATATACAAATAATGTTATACTGTAAATTATCTAGTATATACAAATATTTCAATATAAGCACTGCATTAGATTCTAATTGCATTACCGTTAGCAAAAATTTATACTGCATCATACCTAATATGTAAATGATTTGAAATCATTTATACTACAATCATCTTAAAAAACAAGAGTAACAATATTTGCACTGCATCAATTCTACTATCGACAAACGCTTATAATATCAATACTGCAATAAGTATATCATGAATTTGAAAGTTTCAAATCATTACTGTGAATAAGTTATTTTATATCATAAAATATAATATATATATTGCATTCCTTATATAAAAATCAGATTTCTATCCGAGTACGTCATGGAGAAAAGTTGCATATGAAGGCAAAAAAATGACAAAGGATTTTGTCAAGTCAATGGTTTTTATGGGGAACAGAGGACATCTCCAACAAGTAGCACCAACAGAGTACTTGTTGACCTAATGGATTTTTACAGTGATGCTTCCTTTTATTCACTTCATCCAGGTTCAAGTTGTGTAGTTTTGCCGTTCGATCTTCTTGTTCTTCTGCTGCTTGATGCTTTGCTGAGTCGGTCCCGAATTATCCCTTTTTGGAGATTTCCTATTCTCACATATGATTGGACAGTATACAATTTCTTCATTAAAGACATTGGTATTTCTGGGAACAGAATTTTGCTTCAAAAGTAACATGCACAGTTTCCTCAAGTACATTAAACCTTTTTATTTAGCACCCTGTAGGCTTTGCTCTCAGTAGAGTATCCTAAGAAGATTCCTTCATCAGCTTTGGATTCGAAATGTACAAAATGATATCTTTTGTCCTTATTATGGATGAAACACTTGCATCCAAACACGTGAAAGTATGCTAAGTTTGGTATCATACGCTTCCATAGCTCGTATGGGATCTATTTTGTATCTTATGTATTAGGGATCTATTTTGTACATAGCATGTTGTATTCACTGCTTTTGCCTATTACTCTAGATCTAGATTTGAATCTGATGGCATGGTTCTAGCTGCTTCTATCAATGTTCTATTCTTTCTCTCTGCAACTTCATTTTGTTGTGGAGTTCTAGACGTAGAGAAGTTATGTACAATACCATGATCATCGCAATATTGATCCAGATCACATTGATCAAATTCTGTCCCATGGTCACTTCTGATTGCCATAACTTTTTTACCCTTTTCATTTTGGACCTGTATGAGATACTTGGTGAGGATTCCCTTGATATCTTTATTGTGTAGAGAGAACACCCAGGTGTACCTAGTCTAGTCATCAACGATAACTAACGTATATCTCTTTCTACTTATGCTCTCAGTCAACATTGGTCCAAATAAGTCCATGTGTAGAAGTTCTAAAGGTCTAGAATCTTGGCAACTCCTATACTTTTGAAGCTTGCCTTAGTTTAGATGGTCCACACAACTGACATGGTCCACACAACCCATCTTGGAAAACTTGATCTCAGACAAGCCTTTGACAATATTCCTAGAGCATAGATCATTTATTGTTTCAAAGTTTAAATGAGCTAATCTTCTATGCCATAGCCAATTGACCTCATTTGGATCATTTGTGTGAAAACATGTGATTTCCTTTGAGGTACAATTGGAAAAGTCAACAACATACGCATCACCTCTTCTTTTTCCTACCAGCTTAATTTCATCATTGTCTTTGTCCTTCACCTCATATATGTCCTTGGCGAAGGAAACATAAAATCCCATGTCACATAATTGACTTATGGATAAAAGATCATGTTTAACCCCCTTGACATGAGCAACGTGCCTAAAGATTAAAGAACAGGTACCTAAAGTTTCATAACCTTTGGTCTTTCCAACTCTGGTGTCCCCAAATATAACGGATGGACCTTCCATCTTTTCATATTCTGTTAGCAAAGATTTGTTTCCTGTCATGTGCCTTGAGCATCCACTGTCTAGGTACTAGATTTACTCTTGATGCTCTTGCATAAATATATTATTTTACACATTGGTCCCATTTATGGGACCTTAAGTCAGGTTTTTCTTTGGAACCCAAACCCAAGTGGTCTTCTTGGGTTTGTTCCAGCAATCATAGGTGTGATAGGGCATTGTACTCCACAGTTATAGCATTATACTCTAATGCTGGTGTGATAGGGCATCTAGTATGGATTCCGTGGTGGAATGCTTGAATAGTCCCTATAGTATGTTGGTCTCCAATATTCTCTTTCGCTGACAGTAGAGCGTGAACGTTGTCTCATGTTTTTTCGTTGCTGTGAGAGATAGGGATTGGCAGAGTGAAAAGTTGTGTTATACTGCCTACTGACAGGTGATCTGTCCTTAGCAGGTAGAGGTTTTTTCTTCTTAGAGCTCTCTCCTTTTTCTTTTCTGGAGAGTTTTCCACTTTCATCAGATGAATTGTATCCAAGTTCAGCTCTCCCCCATTTTGCTACTGTAAATGAATCTGTTTTAGATCCTTTGTCTTCCCATTCCATGTTTCTATCTTGGATTAAAGTGAAGCTTTTTCGTATTCCAAGGTGTCCACTTTGTCCTTGAGAGCTTGGTTCTCTAGGATAAGAATGGTGTTTTTGTCTAGAAAACTGGCAAAGTCTACCGCAGTCTCTTCTAGTTCAGAGATTTGTCAGCACAGTGACTATGCTTTGACTTTTCTGCCTCGTATTCTTCTGAAAGGTTTCTAAGCATCCCTTTCAGATGAATATTGTCAGCAGAGAACTCTATATTAGCCTCTCTATGATAGTCTATTTGATAGTTCAAGGTTGTGAAAGTCAAATACCATGTCAATCATCTCCCTTCCCTCTCTTGTATCTTTACTCCTTGCCATTAGACATAGTTGTGTCTGCATGGTTGATGCGGTTTCTGTTCCCTCTTCTAAGTCGCTCCATGTTTTTTGCTACTACAGCTTTCTACTGTCTTTTGTAGTCCCTCTTCTCTGGTCCTTTTAATTTTTTGTATTTATCTTTTGGAGGCTTTCTGTAATCTGCAGCAAAGTGTCATGGGTTTGCACAATTTAAACATGTTGAATCTTGCTCCTTTCCTTTGTCTTTTGGCTGTTGTTCTTTTTTTAAACTTCTCCTTTTCTTGTTTCGCACGAATCTTTTGAATTTTCTAGCCAATAGAGCTACATTCTTGTCTGAGTGCTCCTCTTCTGATTCAGTGGTGCTGGACTTTGCTGTAGTTTCCTTCTTTCTGGGTTCCGCAACTTTCAGTGCAAGAATCCTTTTCTTTTCAACTGCTTCTTCTTTTCTTTGAAGGATTTTCAATTGGTAGATATATAGGACTCCGAAATGTATAGGTAAAAAAGTGGTGGCACCTCATGAATTTCAGGTTCAGAGTCTTTTGTTCAATGGGATGATCCAGGTCATTGAGTTCGTTGATTAGTAAATTTAAACGCTCCGAGAAATTTGTGAGATTTTTTGTCTCTCATCTGGATTCTTTTATACTGTTGAATCAACACATTCTTTATATTTTTCCTTATTTCAAAGGATCCTTCCATCCTGACAATTAGAGTGTTCCACACTTCTTGTGATGTCTTGCAATGTATGACTGTCTCTAACAGTTTTAGCTCAAGAGATTGATAAAGTATGTTCATCGCCTTGTTATCGAAGGAAATAAGTTCCCAGTCTTTTTCAGTGTGATCTTTCTCATCCTTTGGTACGAGCTTTTTGTCATCACTTGGATCTGCTGCCATGGGAATGAAGGGATGGTTCAGAAGATTCTTCTATAATAGCATCCATGTGCATCCTCATCCTCTTTTTCAATGACTAAATTTATTGACAGTACATATGGGAGGACCAACATGCGTGCCAAGATGAGACATTCTCGCAAACTAGAAAATAACTTCTTTGCCAGATATAATCAAACAAAAAAGTGACTTTTTTCTCTTCAAAGTTGTAAAGCCTGAAAAGACAAGCTCTGATACTAATTGTTGGACCTAAAAAGAGAAAATAAACCTAAAGAGGGGTTGAATAGGTTTATTTAGCTTGAAATGACGGCAGAGTCGAATCAATAACTCCGCTGATTGTTCAGCTCAGCTTTGTTGTCTGCTGGATTTTGAGTTTCATGGTGCAACGGTTACTTCTTCATCAGTTTCTTAAGCTAATCGTTCTCAGATTTAGTTAAATTTGACTATGTGAAGAAAATAATAAATATGCATGAAAGATAAAGACACCCCGTTTATAGTGGTTCTAACGATAGAGTTCAAATGAAACTCTAAAGCATATGTCCACTCTTCCCTTAGAGATTAGTATGATTAACCAAGAGGTATTCCACTATGTGTTGGGTTTTTGGTTGACCCTTAACCAGCTTACAGAGTACATACAAAGAGTGCAGCCTTCTACTGAACACCTTTCTTAGGCAGCTTACTAATGCTCTCCTGATTTACACCTATCAATTAGTCTTTAGTCTTTGTACTTCCTTTGAGTAGACATGAGCCTCTGTGTTTACTTTGGACACAGCACTTGTTCAATTAGAGAGATTTTTTTCAGCACAGTTAACACTTGCTCTTTTTCAAAATTCAGAACTAGCTGCAACCTTGCTACACTTCAACTATTTATAGACAATGCTCTTTCTAGTAGCCGTTGCCTCTTTGTTCTTTCAAAAATCTAAATCGTTGATTTTGAACAGGAAGAGTCCAACGTCAACTTCTAACGTTCCTGAAAATGACATGAGAATAAAACAGCTCGTGAAAATTGTCATAGTGACACATTCGCTTTTGTCCTGTACTGAGCTCTGCTGCTTAAGCTTTGCTTTACAGAATACGTAACTTTGTTCATCAGGTCTGTTGATCTGTGGAGTCTTATCTTCACCTTTTTGCCTTGTCTAACTCTCAGAGGTAGGACTCAATATGACTACACTCTGTCGACGTTGACCATCTACTACCTTGTTATCCTTTACTCTTCTGTCCTTGAGTCATGACCTTGTTGCTTTGATGAAATTATTTTGTTTATCATCGATTTCTTAGGATGTTATTCAACATTAACAAGGAGAATAAATATTTATCGGTAGTTCCAGTCTTCGGACATCATGAGACACCTATTGATCGTGTTCATGCAAATAAAATAAGTCTGCCGGAGTCACAAAATATGTTAAAGGGAAGGCCAGAATTTTTGCATTTTTCTTACCCTCCATCAAATCCTAACTTCCGATCTAATCAACATCCTCTTCAGGATATTACAAATGCTGATGGGTTATGATCAATATAGAGGTAGGAGTGAGCTTTGTGGTTAGCCGAGACAACAATCTTTCGATGGATCATGGCGGTATTGATGATGCTGGGAATGCCCAACGATCTTAGATGGTGAGTTCTCACTTCTTCCTTTTTTAACATGAATCTTAGTATTTTATGTTGCAATTGCCCAGGTGCTGGAAACGATGCTTTTGTTCGTGTTGAAAAAGATTTGATCGTGCAATATAGACCTTGCATTTTCGTGGTATTGGCATCGTGGATTCCCGGTGCACGTGCTAATGTAATTGTTCGTTGATTGGGTTTTTCTCACTTTTCGCTAGAGGAAGTACAAGGTGGGATCTGGGTTTTTTGACGAGATGATCATATTAAAGTCCAGTGTGTTGGCAGAACCTCGCATCTTGTTCATTACAACGTTTCTTGGAATGATGACTTGTAACGACCAGTAATCCAAGGGGATCTTAAGATAAGGATTGTCTTCATTTAAATTGTCAACTCAGGATTTAAAGATAAATAATTCTTAAGATAAATAAGAGGAGGCAGTCTCATACAAGCATGTTTTAAGTGTTTAGGCGAAAGCAAAAGCAACATATGAAGGAGTTTAACATCTACACATTAGCTTTAAAACTTCTCCAAAATCTTTAAGAAGTTCTAGTACTAGCACCAAAAGCAACACTCCAAAAACCCATAGTAGGACACCTACACTTCCAGCACTATTAGCTTGTACTTGTGCCCTCCTGGAATAGACATTGAACCTTATGGTGCTTCACCCCTCGAAGTACCTGATGCCTTATTACATGTTTAATGAGTACAACACTCAGTAAAGAACAAGGCGACATAGATGAGTTGCTTGAGAATACAAAATGAATCCTAGCAACTCAGATGCCCAAATCACATAGGAATATCTGCTCTTGCAATAACTTTTTTGTGCATTGATATATGTCTTATCATCCTTTACAGTACAAAGTAACTTATCTTTATTCCCTCTTTTTATTTTGTCATTTTCCTCTTCTATTTGTTCTCTCTTAGATCCTTGACTTAAATGAAAGTATGCCTCATCCTTATATAAGTTGTCAACTCTTTTGTCGCTTAGCATGTTCAACGATAGATTTTGAAATAGTTGAAACTTTCATAAGTTCAATTAACCTCGTTGATGGAAATTCATGCCCAAAACCATTTACTGGTATATGGGTCTTGAACAATTTACTGGTAAAAGGTCTTGATACAATTTACTATTAAGAGAACTCGTGCCCACATTATAAGGTCATATATGTTCATATATATACCCTGGATTCACCGCCTCTTTGGATGACCAACTGCACTGATTTGTGGTGCTCGACCCAATATACTACAAGCCCACCTACGGAGTCCATAAGCTCCTCATAAACACGATGGCATTAGGGCCCTATCCGTTTTACTCAAACTTTTACAATGTAAATTGCGACTCGTAAAATTTTAAACTTTTACAATGTAACTTTTACAAGCCCACCTAGTGAGGAATCCATCAGCGATATATTTAATTTTCGCCTCTAAATATTATAACAAGAAAAACTATACGTTATAAAATACATGCCTTTTTTCCAAGGGTTTTATATACAAGTTAGGCAAACTATAACTGATTGTATGAAACATAGCTAACATCTCAGAAATCAACCGTCTCAATACCAAACGAGGATACAAGTTTGTAAACATTTGCAACAGTGAAAATATGTTGTTGAAGATATTTTTGTATCAAAGAACTGCTTTGTTACTTGCACATGACAACTTGGTGGTATATGTTAGTGCACTTAGCTTTATGGCATATATATATATATCAATACTTCAGGTTATGCCTAACACAATTTAAGTGGGAAACTAATTAATAGTCAATCTCAACCATTAAGTATTGCACTAAACTTTCCCGCCATTCATTTGCACAGTTCTTAGTGTATGTGCATGAATTCATCTTAAAAGCCAGCAAAATCAAAGAAAATCAGCTCCTAACTAGTTGTAAACCAATTTGCATTAACAAGTTTACAAGTCCATGAAGTTCATATCACATGGTTGGAGTAAAACACTTGTAGTTTACCTATTGTAAGCATCCGAAACTCATGTTTTATGTCCTAAGCTCATTTTTCAGCCCTTGTTCATCATAACATCATCACATAAGTATGTACAAGAGCAAAAGCATCACCAATCAGACTTGATAACTCATTCTTTTTGAGCATTACTCACTTGTAAGCCTTTAACTGTTACGAACGGGTCTGTTTAATTACAACACAAATAATAATAAGTGCGCAAAATAAATGAGACAAAGATTTTTACGTGGAACTCATGTGAGAAAAACCACGGGCAGTCGCCGACGATGAAGAATCCACTAGTCAGATGAGGTAAACAGGTCGCTGAGGAGGGTGACCTGTTTACAAGATAACAGGCTGTCATAACTGCTTCAGCCCAAAAGCTCTCCTTCAGCCCAACTCCAATATCATGCACCAAGCCCGCTCCATGAGTGTCCGGTTCATGCGTTCTGCTACCCCATTCTTCTGAGGTGTGTAAGTGACAGTGCGATGCCTCACAATGCCTTTGTCCTTGCAGAACTTCAAAAATTGCTTGTTCACAAATTCCATCCCGTTATCGGTTCGAAGCCTCTCGATCTGCCTGTCGGTTTACATCTCAATCAGCTTCAACTATTCCTTGAATGTCTCGAATATCTCAGATTTCTTTTTCAAGAAATATATCCAGACATAACGGGAGTAATATCGATGAAGGTCAAAAAATACTTTTTACCACCCATCGAAGCATACAGAGATGGCCCCCAAAAGTCTGAGTGAATGTAATCGAGTGTCCTTTTCGTTCTATGCATCGTACCTCCAAACAACACTCTCTTCTGCTTATCGAGAACACAACCCTCGCAGAACCCGAGCTTCTGTGTCTTTAGTCCTCCAAGCAAGCCTGCTGAACTCAAAACATCCATCTCCCGGTTGGCCATATGCCCAAGCCGCATATGCCACAGCTTCATCTCAGAACTAACTTCATCATCACGGACGGACAATGAATTTGTAACAGCTACAACTCCATCCTGCATCGCACCGACCAGATAGTACAATCCAGCACGAAGTCGAGCCTTCATAGTCACCAAGCGGTCCTCTTTGACCTCCATGTCCCCATCCTGAGAATGGTAGGAACATCCTTCATGATCAAGGGAACCCAAAGAGATAAGATTCCGCCTCACAGCTGGAACATATCGAACATCTTT
>JAOVYX010021339.1:0-15874 GCA_035668315.1 Drosera spatulata
TACTGCAATAATGTTGATTCCTTTTAGTTTTGTTCTAAGTCAAAGTTGATTAGCAGTAGGGTTATAGGTACTGAAAGAAGTAATGTAAAAACACAAAGATTTTTATATTGGTTAGGCAATATAGCTAAAATACGGCTATATCCCTTACTCTAGTCTTTCCTTGATTATCAATGCGATATAACAAGAGGATAGCACTAAGTGTGATTGTTTTTTACTCACAATCAACCTGTCACTTTATATTTTGCAAATGAAAATACAATCCAAAACTCAAGAATTTTTCTTCTCCTCAACTGGATTTGAAACAGCTTCTTGATCTTGTTTGTAGAACACTAGCGCTATCAAACTCTGCTTTTAGATTGCTGGTTCAGATCTTCAGTAATGAACTTTTCACTTCTCTTCACTTGGAGCTTTACTGCACGAGTATTCAGTTCAGAGCAATAGAGATTCTTGGGTTCAGAATCCCATTCAATCTTACGCATCATCCTTTGTATTAATAGGCAATCTCAAAATTATAGTCGTTGCCGAAGTTGTCCTCTCCCTAAACCTCGCTTTCATGCACCCTACAACCATCTAGTCAAAACCCGTGACTTTTGTATCTGACATTGAAAGGACACTGGACTGTGCAAAAGATCCTACGTGATTTTTGTCTTTATCTGGACCCTTCTGTTGTTCTTGGCCTTACTGTATTTCAGCCTTGTCGCAGTAATCCTTTTCAACCAGAAGCAATCCAGAATAAATCATTTCTTACTGCAGAAGGCCAAATGCCCAAGCCTTACTGTCCTTTTATTCATGACCATAATACTACTAGCCTTACTGCATTACTTTGAACTAGTCATACTACGTTCCTCTCTGAACCAACCTTACTGCATTCCTTTTTGAATCAGTCTTACTGCGTACCTATTGCAGGCTCACTTTTCAAGAAAACGAGTCTCAGTCTTAGTGCATACTGGGACATTCTAAGAAAAGAATTTGTCTATCACTCAGTTTTTATACATCATGGGTTTGACTCAACACTTCTTCATCATCAATAATGCATTAAATAGAAAAGACACAAGGGTCTTGACTTTTAACTCTTCTTAAATCAATCCACATACCATCTTCTTGTAAATTAATCGAATTCATGTTTTAACAACGATTTAAAGGTTGAGCAAGAAGTTGGTTGGATAATTGAACTTTCATTTGACTCACTTCAGAGGCCAACTGACCTACTTGACTTTCAATACTATGAATACTTGACTGAGTTTGTTTTTGCAAATTAGCAAAAGAATTAACCAGATTAATGGTTGTTTTAGTCATATTTTGAGTTTCTTTCTGAATTTCTGCTTGTGTGGAAGCCATCATTTTCATCATTTATTCAATAGATAATCCACCAAAATTACTCTAATTAGAATTGTTCTGTTAAGGAGGAAAATTGTTAGGATTAAATTGATAAAATACAGGAGGGAACTTCTGTTGTTGAGAACAGCAGGTGCGTTATTGTTTTGATTAACCCAACAAAAATTAGGATGATTTCTCCATGGTTGATCTGGATTATAATTTCATTGGTTTTGTCTTGGTTGGTTTGGTGGGACAGGGAATCCTAAAGCATTTCCTTGTTATTCATAAAGACTTGAACAAGAGTCAGTTGAATGACCAAAATTAGAATAAATATTACAAGTTTTAACTTGTTAAGTTTTATTCAAAAATTGATCCAATAGATTGATAATATTACCTAATTTCTTATTAGAAGATGAAAAACTTACTACAACACTTTTTCTTTCCAAATCAGATCTGGAACTAAAATATTGAAAAATTTTAGAAGAAATCTCTATTAATCGTTTAGCTTCAACAGGGATTTTATTAGTTATGCCATTATCACTAGATGTATTTATTCTATGGCGTTCTTTAGGTAACATTGCTTCATAAAAATATTGGATAAGTCAATTTTCAGCAATACTATGATGAGGACAACTTACACATAATCTTTAAATCTTTCCCAATACTCATGTCAACCTTCACCTACTTTTTGTTTGACTCCATAATTTTTTTTCTGAGATTAGTAGTTCGAGAAGATGGAAAATAGTTTTTTAAAAATAGTTTTTGTATATCAACCCAAGTATTAATAGAGTTTGGAAGGTAATTCACATAACCAATCCTTAGCATAGCCTTGAAGACTAAATAGAAACCATATAGCTTTACTGTTTCAACATCAATGCCATTAACTCTATAAGATTTACAAACAACATAGAATTCTTTAATGTGTCTGTGAGGATCTTTATCAATATGACCATTTAAAATTGATAGTTTATTTAGGAATCCAAAATTTAATTTGAAAGGTACGTTAACTTCAGGAAGAACAATGCAAAGAGTTTCATCTTCTACTGTTGGAGCTGAAAGCTTACATAGAGTACGATTGGCATTATTATTTGCATTATTAGCATTATTTGCCTCATTAAGAGGAACATTGTTAGTGTTTTCAACCATTTCAAAATTAGTAAATTGAATAGGATACTGCGAGTGTTGATATTAGAGAAAGATGAAAAAGGAGTGGAATTAGAAGGAGTAGTCGAATGTTGAGATTGCCTTGTTTCTAATTCAGAAACGATTTTTCGAGCTTGTGTTCTTGTAATCCTATCACTTCTCAATTGCATATAAAAGTAAAAACGATCTAAGTGACTACTTAAAATAGATTTATACTATTTTTTAAAATTTTTTTATTTCTATTTTATTCAATTTAATTTAATGAAAATAAGAGCCACTAAAGAAAGAAAGCAGTTTTAAGAAAATAATTAAAAATCGAATTGATCACTAAAAATTTAATATTTGACACGTTACCGTTTTCGTGGCAATGGGCCCAAAATATTTGATGCGTTGTCATTTGCACGTCAAGGTTAGTCCCCACTGATAATATAGATGTATATAGAATGAGTAGGGGTCGATCCCATAGAAAGATGGAGTATTTAATCGTAAACAATCAAATTCGAATTGCCAATTACTTAACCTAAAACTGAGAATTGTGGGAAATTTGTAATTAAACGGCAAACTAATTAAGTACTAAAAATTAAGAACTAAAAACTAAGGTAACTAAAAACTACTTGTATTAGATTGATTAACTATGGTGAAACTATTGAAAATAACCGTAGGGAGGATTCTCATAATTTCACTCAGTTGAGGGATTAATCATTGAAACTAAGGACAATGGATCAATATATAGTTTAGTAAATTGACAATGAAATGTTTATAGATTTTTAAATGAATGATTTGGTTGGAATAAAGGGGATATCTTTAATAATATTTACTAGAGTTTTAATTATCATGATAGATTGAATAACTAAACTAGTCATCTACTTTACATACCATGATTGCATGAATATATGGAATAGACAATTGAATCAATCAAGGAATTGATAAAGCTCAATAGACAATTGAATCAATCAAGGAATTGATAAAGCTCTAATCTTTAACAATATTCATATCAAACGAATCATATTCAATAGATAATTAGAACAGATATCATAATCCCTTAACTTTGTGTCATTATGATTACTCCCTACTAAGAAAGTACTCACTCATTGAATTGAAAAGCAATACAAACATGAATAAATATGCAATTGTAATAATTATAACCAACTTAGATTGAAACAAATGACTACAGTGCATAAATAACCAATGAAAGTACTTACAAACCAATGAATCAGGTCATGAGAACGATAATCCAAAGCTAAACAACTTTGAAAATCCAATACGAGCAACACGAACGAAGAATAATTGGATAAAATCGTGTCAAAATCTCAAAAAAATCTTTCAATTATAACATTGTCGCGATCGTGACGGGCTTGAACACGATTATGACCATTGGGCTGGCTCTTCTTTGGATGAAATCTGGAGGCTATCACGATAGTGACGAGCATAGTCATGATCGTGACCAAGAGTAAAATGCCTCTGGATGATTTTCTACTCCCGTAATGATCATGATAGGTATTATAACGATCGTGACACTCTGTAAAGTCATCAAAACAGTTTCAAAATGATCCGAAACAATCCTCAATGTCTTCATATGCATTAAGAACATCTTCATAATTCAATATATCATCACGAACTATATCGATTTGCATCCAAACATTATCAAAGTCTTCAAAATCTCTGTAATCACTTTCAACCGCATAGCTTCATATCCACAGAATACTAAAACCTCTCTTCACACTACCATATCTGCATAAAAACCATACAAAAAGCATTATCAACATTCAAGATACAAAACTAAACTAAAATACAAAGAAACACAATATATAGCTCACTAAACAAAAAAAATTAACATAAAAAAGTATGAGTATATTTATGCTCATCATAGAAACATATACACGGACGTTAAATTGGGATTCAGATGGTGATGAGAAGGCGGAGGAAAGAGTTGTCCAGAGCTCATGGCTTTTCTTCTATCCAAGGGTTAAGATGCTAGGCCCAAAGCCAAAGAGGAGAGCCAAACCCCAAAAAACTAGTCTAATAGAAGGGATAACCTCTCTAATTTAAAAAACATTCCCTGGTTTCTCTCAAATCGACCAGATAAACGCACATCGTAACATTAGGGAAGAACTTTAATCAAAAGCAATGTGATTAAGAGGTTGCGGATGAGTGCGCCATGTCTCTTCCACACTGCAGCTTCATGAGGATTCGTTGGGCAAAGTATAGAGCTATCGACATGCCGAATTAACCCTTGATCGTTGAGAAAGGGCTCTTATTGCATCTACCAAAAGATGTAATTCTTGGATGTGATAGAAATAAAATGATGTGAATTTGAGAAAGGAAGAGAGTAAGAGGAGAGGAGTTAGATCGTGTGGGGGTATTGTTCATAGTTATATTGCTGGGGTTGTTGAGGCTTGAGATTGTGGTGTCTCTGGTCTGCCATTCAGGTGCTCTTGGTTCTTTTAGGGTTTAGCGTTTAGGGTTTAAGGTTTAGGGTAGGAGAGGAGTTAGATGGTGTGGGGGTTATTATTCATAGTTGATATTGCAAGGGTTATTGAGGCTTGAGATTTTGGTGTCTCTGGAGCATGCAGGACCTCTGCCCTCGTGAGACAAGGTGAGAGCTCTAATACCTTGTTTGGATTCAATATTGTAACTTCATTGATAATAAATTGCAATACAATTGTTTGAATATATACAAGAGATGCTACAAAACATAGAGGATCGGATGCTAGAAATATGAGATTGCAATCAATCGTGTGTGAGCTGGAAAGAAAAAATCAAGGGAACTTTCCCTAATATTATAAACGGATGTTTATAATGGAATCTTAATACGAGAAGTCTAGGCTAAAAAATTATCCTAAGACCAGATATCTTAGATTAAAGATGATACTGATGCCAACATTAGTTGTATAAATATACCACATATCGATATTCTGATCGTTAGAATCAATAGCTCTGGACTATAAACTGTCACTTGTAACAGGCGATGAGCCGATATGTGATCCGTCGAAGAGTCGATAAGCCAAAGATGACTATCCAGGATTAAGATTGAAGACATAGCCGCATAGGGAAACAGCCCTAGAACAAAAGGTCTGTTTGATTGAAGACAATGATGGATTTTTTTTCTCTCTTATTTAGCTATTTTTACAAACAAAATTTCCAAACTATGATTACAAACAACTTAATTTCCAAACTACGTCTTTTTTCAAAATGTAGTGAGAGAAGACGCAGGACGCCATTTCCAAAAGAAGGCGTAGGGTGCCATTTCCAAGAGAATGCGTCTTTAGTTGGGATGAAAGCACAGGACGTCTTTGGTTGGGATGAAATCCCCAAAACTTCCTACCTACATCGGCCATGCGTGACTCCCTCACCCCTTTCCCTCCATAAAACTCACCTTCCTTCCCTAATTTCTTTTGAATTTCAAACATTTAAAATTTTAATATAATTTTAAATTATTATATTGAAATTTTTTATAATTAAAATTTTAGTAAAAATTTTCCGACGAAGTTGCTGCGAAATTGTTACGATGGTGAAGTTGAAGTTGCTACCATGATGGAGTTGCTGCAAAAGTTTTTAGGAATAACTTCATAAAAGGTATTCCTAAAACTTGTTAATTTTATGCTTTTAATATGCTTAGTATATATAGGGAGTAATTAGATCAGGAAGTAGTTAGATTAGGAAGTAGTTAAATTAGGGAAAGAATTTAGTGAGTAATTAAATTAGAGAAATAATTTATGATATAATTAAATTAGGAAGTACGTAGACTAGGAAATAATTTAAGAAATAGTTAGGAAGTAATTAAATTAGGGAAAGAATTTAGAAAGTAATTAAATTTGGAAAAAAAATTAGGAAGTAATTAAATTAGAGAAATAATTTAGGAAGTAATTAAATTAGAAAAATAGTTAGATTATGAAATAATTTAGGAATTAATTAGATTAGAAAGTAATTAAATTAGGAAAAGAATATAGGAAGTAATTAAATTAGGGAAAAAATTTAGGAAGTAATTAAATTAGAGAAATAATTTAGGAAGTAATTAAATTAGGAAATAGTTAGATGAGGAAATAATTTACGAAGTAGTTAGATTAAAAAGTAATTAAATTAGGAAAAGAATATAGGAAATAATTAAATTAAAAAAATAATTTAGGAAGTAATTAAATTAGTAAATAGTTAGATTAGAAAATAATTTAGGAATTAGTTGGATTAGGAAGTAACTAAATTAGGAAGTAATTAAATTGGGCATAGAATATAGAAAATGTTTTGAATTCTCATTCTTTATTGTTTGAAAATGATATAGGTATTAGTTCCCCCCATAGTATATGTTATTTTGTTAATGCAAGGATGTTTATTAAATATTACGATTTGTCTGTAATTTAAATATGCAACATTGTTTAAAATAATAATTAGTTAATAGTAATTTAGGAAACAATTATAAATATTAATAGTTAATTCAGATTAGTTTCCTATGTTTTGGATTAGTACATCGTGTTGCTGTCACATGCAATTTTGAATTCCGAATCTTTATGCTTTGGAAATGATATAGGTTTTAGTTCCCCCACATTGTATGTTGTTTTGTTAAATAATGTTGTTTAAAATATGTAATTTAAATATACAATATTGTTTAAAATAATAATTAGTTAAAAGTAATTTAGGGAACAATTACAATAATTAACAGTTAGTTCAAGTTAGTTTTCTATGTTATTGGATTAGTAAATCTTGTTGCTGCCATATGCAATTTTGAATCCTCAATCTTTATGGTTTGAAAATGATATAGGTATTGCATTTCAACAATTCTCAATTTTTTTGTTATTGGGATACACAATGTACGAAAATCAATGGTTACTATCAGTTTCAGGGGGAACCAAAAGTCCTTCTGAACTTCACTATTGATTGGGGATTGATATGCAAGGGACATTTTTTACAAAGCTGGTGTGGGCTGGGAACCTTCCCAGATCAACATCTGGGCTAAACTACCTCAAACCCCGGGCATGCCACATATGTTGCAGCTCAAGGATGATGTGTTTTTACAAACATCATTCGACATACTTCAGAACTCCCAATGTTGTTATACGATGTGATACGTAAAGCACAATGTTCCTGACGTTCTGGCACAATCAACTTTTCCAGTGCATTCTCATCAATTTGTTCCAGCAAAGTCTCAACCATCTATGCCCGTGGAAGCGGCTGGCAAGAAGGCGATGAGGGCGATGAGGATGATGATGATCTTGCTGTTGAGCTTTCTATCATCCCGACTCTTGTAGCATCGGAAGGGACTGCTTTGATGCAATACAACGGGAACGATTGTTTGTCGAACTTTGATGATGACGTGGATAGCGAAGACGAGGCTGATTTTCAAGGAGACCATGAAACAATGGAAGATGTAAATGTCGATGAGTCTATTAGTTCTGACAGTGAGGAAGGGAATGATGATGAGGATCACATGCCATCTGAAGATGGTGAGGGTGAGGATGATGATGACGATGATGACGATGATCGTGTGCAAACTGCCCACGGAGATATATAACATCGTTGTTGCTGCTCCGACTCCAGGATGGAGTCATTATGTTTCAATGTATGTCAATGTAAGCTGGATACCAGAAACAGTCAACGATCGTGACAAACCGATTATTGCCCTGTCTCATTTCGACCTTAGGGATGGCATGGAGTTTCATTGTAAGAAGAATTGCTTACACCACATAGCAGATTCAGCCATCCGTCATGGTGTTGAATACTGTGTGTTGACATCAAAGGGAGCGATAATTGATTTGAGGTACAAGCAATGGAAGAATGATAAGCCATGTAGCTACAAATGGCATCTCAGAGCCATGAAGCGAAAAGATAGCAACAGATGGAGGATCAACAAAATTACCAGGGCTTACACTTGTAACACACAGAATTTTGGAGATGATCATGCACAACTGTCGTCGTAGTTCGTTGCGGATCACATTCAACATGTCATAGCCGCTGACATCTCCTTGAAAGTCAAGGTCATCCGGACGATGATACAGGGAAATTACTATCGTACGATCAGTTACAATAAAGCATGGCTTGTCAAACAGAAAGCTGTTGTAGATCTTTTAGGTGATTAGGATAAGTCTTTCATCGTGCTTCCTAAGTTTTTTGGATGCCGTAAAGCTAGCAAACCCTGATTCGGTGGTAATCTATCGCTGTAGGCCGATGAATATTCCTAATCGTGTGTGGTTTAATGCTGTTTTTTGGGCTTTTGTACCCTCAATCAAAGGATGAAAGTATTATCATCCCGTGATCAGCGTTGATGCTACTTTTCTCAAGGGGAAGTATCATGGCACCATTGCAGTGGATTATGATATCCCAAAGTATACATTTTACATTTGATCGGATCCCAGTTCTTCCCCGATGGCACTGGGGGTGCCACTCATGTGGCTTCATGTGCTTGATTGTTGGAGTGACATCTCCAGCTACTCTTGGGGCTCCGTCATTCTGTTCTTATATAGGGCCCTCTGTCGGTGTTCGGAGATGACCAGATCTAAGGATGGCCACATCAGGCCAAGGTTCAGTGGCCGCGCTATTCTTTTGCAGTTTTGGGCTTGGGAGAAGATCCCAATGGTGAGACCGAGCGAGATTGCGGATCCACCATCTCTTGTTGTGAGTTTTCCTCTAGCTTACACGTAACTACTTAATGTCATTTTGATAAGAAATGTTATTTTCAATACCGTTATGGCATTTTTAATCAAAATGATTTTTTATTTTTCATGCGAAGGTGGTCCGCCATTAAGGAAAAGCACCTTATTACAGATAGAAACTCCACTGTTAGATATTTTCACTCTTTGTTAGATCAGCATCTGACAATCGAGTTCATTTGGGAGCCATATACTTAGGATAGATTGGAGGAATTGCCCGAGGAATTTGGTGGATGAGAGTGATAGAGTCATTTGGTTCTCTCATGTTCCTCTCATCCACTTTGCTAAAGTGGAGTATTACGTGCCTTTTCGTACGGCATGATAGTTTCATCGGATCCAGGCGATCCCACCGGGGCACAGCATGCATGAAAAATTGCATGACCTCACAGACGTGGGCGAGGTGGGGATTTTGATTGGTTCCGTCATCATCAGGCACACGTCGATCGTTGGAATGACGCAGAGCGTCATTTTGTGCTATGTCATCACCAGACCGAGGTCGGACCTTCTACTGCCCCAAGCTACCTGCTATAGTATCATCAGATCACACGACAGCGCATAAGTCCTCCCAGGATTTATCGTACATGTGTCATCAAAGGCCTGTTCCATGCTGCTAGTGGCATTCATGCTCTTATCCGGGGAGGACCAACACAAATGAGAGAGTCTCGTGAGCTTCGAGAGATATTTCAACATATGAGAGACAACGTGTCGGAGGATGAGCTTGAGCATGATTTTGATTCAAAGATTGGATCGTTGGACGATGAGCCAGCCTAACGCACGGACGATGAGCAGGGCCGTGCCGATCCTTCTGTTCAGGCCGGATATTATCATGGAGGAGTCTTCGACCAGCCCTATCATCTCGGAGCTGATCATCATCATGGCGAGGCTGACGATGAGGCTGCAGATCCAGACAGTAATGATGATGATGCCACAGATCCTGACGGTGCTAGACATTATTCTGATTTATCCCCGAGGCATCACGCACCACCGAATAAGTTCACTCTATCTATCTATCCAGGGGGGCCGACTATAGGAAGAGTCAGGGTCAGGGGAGACCGACGAGGGCGAGACTGATTTATTCTCTATTGTATTGTACCAAATAATTTAAATATACACTAGTTATATACACTTTCTACTCATGTATTATGTAGTTCGGATTTTACAATTTCATTCTTTCTGGTGTATCATGTATTAGGTAGTGTCGGATTTTGATGTCACGGATTATGACTTATGTATTATCAATCATGTATACCAGTATGTTTCACTTATAGTTTTCATTCTTTTCATCGATCATGTAAACCAGTATGTTTTAGTTATAGTTTTCATTATATTTATCGATCATATATTACATACGCTTATTGTTTTATTTATATTATCCATTCTTTTTATCAATCATTCCCAAAAACGATCATCAATGTATCTTAAGTACAGGATTTGTTTGTTTGTCTAACCAACATTTAAAAAATGCATCAACAGTCACATCAATTCTCTCCAACCTCTTCTTCTTCCTCCCTCCCTCCTTGTTTGTGAGAGTATAATGATAATCACACATTCTTTTCCCCGAAAAACTCAAGAACATCAAAAAGAATGATATTCTTGATGAAGCCTAGTTTGGGAATTAACTTGTTTGCGATCCCACTTTGAAAATTTTATTTGTAAAAAGACCTAATAAAGAAAAAAGATCCAAGATGAACACTTATAAATGAAACCTACATTTATCTTTCACTTTTTAATATGTAATTCGATGTTATGTATTAAGAGCGTCCTGCATTATGTCTTTTGTGTTATCCTTTCACACATTATCTCTATGTTTCTTTATGATTTTATTTATCGTTTTCATTCTGTCATTTTACAGAAATATGGACTTCATCAAGATAGAGATTAAACTATACATGGGAGGGACTTGGTTATCCAATCTGACGACGAGAGAAATCTCATGGTTCGGTGGATAACTAAGAATATCTGAAATGCGCTTACTGAAGGACTCTTACTCCCAATTGGTGGCTATGATTTGAGCGGAGGATGTCGCGTTCAAAGCGAACTCCGAAATGAAAATCATGTACGCGAACTAGGATTCTCTCGGTTTGAATTATATTCAGATCGATTCTGAAAAAAATTGGTTTTGTCTTCTTCATTACTGTCATTCAATGGGCTAGCGAGCTGAACTTTATGCTACCCAGGGCGATTACAAGAGGGCAGAGATGTACCGAAGATCAAGATTCGGAAGGAAAATTGTCGATGCATGCCATCCATGAATTGGAGCTGTAGGCTTTAGATCTTATGAGATTACGGATGATCAATACTCAACTTGGCGTTACATGATCGTACAAATGTACGAGACCGACGTCAACAATCACGAAGTTCCTGCATGGCAAGTGATGAATCTTACAACCAACTAGGAAGCTTCGAGCTCAAGTACGAATTCAGAGAAAATCGTTGTTCATATCTACTACGGAGGAGACCAACGCATGACGCCGAGAGACACAACACCTGACTGGTCTTTTTATGGTAGTAAACTGACTTTTCTAACAGTTAGTATATATGACTCTTTACGATCTATCAAGAATTGCATTCCTTTTCTCAAGAACGATCCTGCAGCGTGGAAAACTACATGTTCAGATGCGATGATCTCTTACGTCTACAAAAATACAACCACAAAGATACATGTTCAAAGTGTTGGGAGAAATTCTTCAGGAGCACATGGAAGATGGAACTAATCCAATATTCTTAGTTCGTAGATATGAATTAGTTTAATTAAGATTTCGAAAGTTGTTGTATTATTTAATTAGCCCAATATGTGATTAATATCGAAAAGAATATCCATATATTTAAGGTATTTGTAATGAATAAAAAGTATCCATATGTTCATTTTAACAATATTACTATCAATGTTATATTAATAGGTAAACAAATAACAATGTTTAAGATATTTATAACGACTTATAATGTTATTAATGGATGTTGGTATGGGATTTTTCCCCCAACAATTGGAAGGCGCCCTGCGCTTTTAAATCAGCCAAAGACGTCCTGCGTCTTTTTCTGGGAATGGTAAGACGCAGGACGTCTTCTCTCAATATATTTTGAAAAAAGATTTAGTTTGAAAATTAACTTGTTTGTAATTATAGTTTCAAAATTTTATTTATAAAAAAAGATAAATAAGAAAAAAATCCGACAATGATGTGTGCAAAGTGTGAAAGGAAAAAGTCACTTTTTTTCTCTCAAAAAGTGATCTCAGTTAATGCTTTGTGCTATCAATTCTGACTGCACAAGAAAAATAAGACATTCGTTCATCAGTGCACGTTCCTGTAAAAAAAGTCGTTTCAGGTATTAAACCAATGACAAATGCATATACATGTTGTCAGTACAATCATAGAAACTTCGTGACAAGGCGTGGCATTCATTCAACAACAGTCTTTCTGATCTAGGGAATAGGTTGGTCCATTTTAAGACAAAACCACAAATTTTTTGGCCCTTTTCACCCAACTTTGTTCAACGAGTCGTGTGAGAGTTGGCCGGCAAAGATGTGAAAAACGAATTACCTAATTTTCATGGAAAAATCATCTTATGATCTTGCTTTTTGCCTAGTAAACGTAGCATAGGTAGATAGCAGAAAATAACGAACAACAACCTCTTTCCAATCAGAATTTGAACTGCAAAGACCAAAGTTGTGAGATACTGTTGTACTACAGGAAAATGACAAATCTAGTGCTTATGACTACGTAGTCAACTTCAAAATCAAGATTTGAAATCTACGTCGACAAATTAGTCAACAATTTTTGTATAAATAAAAGGCCAACAATTCGGTTTCTAAATAGTTATTGCGAATTAATTGATTAAAATGGTTGATATGAACTGGTTAATCGATTTTGAAGATTTGAAGATGTAAAATCGAAACAATAAAATAAGAACACACAAACTTAATGTGTGAAAATCTGAGTACCGGAAGAAAAACTCCACACATCACACCACAACAAACCGTGATGATAAAGCACTATAAGAAAACCGGATTATAAAGCGTCTCAGATATTATTATATCACAACTCAAATCCTAAAACTCGATGAGGACGTATAATAACATTACTGTATTTATAACCCCGATAAAAGATGTGTTTTAATAAAATAAATCTCACTGGTAATTTCCGAGGCACATGCCTTACCACCCTCGCGTGCCCATACAAAACTGGAGTCCGCCTCGTAAGAGGCACCCACAGCCGTGCTTGACCAGACACGACCATGTCACCTTCTTGCACCAGCTTGAAGCACGGCCTGACCAGGCCGTGTCTACCTGACAGGATCGTGCTTGCTTCAAAGAGGAAAATGTCTTCCTCTCGACACACGGTCTTTCTCTGACCGTGTCTCACCAGACAAGGCCGTGTGAGCGGGACGTTCGTACTGGATCTGAGCAACGCATGTCTGTCGGGGACGTGAATTAATCGACAATCTAAACAGTAAGATGCAGGAGAACATCCATACCCAAAAAGATGCAGGAGAACATTGTGAAGATTGGGTCAACGCAGGAGGAGAACAGCCTCGAGGGGGAGGGAGGAGGAAGGGAGGGAGGGACAGCCTCGACGCGATGGGAAGGGCCATGGGGCCATGTCGATGATAATGACGATTGAATCGACGATTGGGTCGATTATTGGGTCGGTGAAGATTGGGTTGCACCGCGGTTATATTGATGGGCTTGTTGGTTATGTTATGATGGAGAATGTTCTCTAATGAAACCACATGGTTTCGAATTCACATGAGCATTTGTTCTAAAAAGTGCGAAACGGTGGTCGTGGCAAGAGTGGAACGAGATTAAAGTGTTGAGTTTTTTGGCATTGTTTAAAACAATGCGTGTTTTTGTAATATAATCTAGAACATTGAATGCAAACAGTGCGTATTGTATTTACATATATAAGCATTGTTTGTTTCGGGAACGATGACAATATGCACGACCAACGAAGGGCGCATATACACTATTTGTTTTGAAAACGAAAGTAACGACGACAACGGACAACAGTTAATTCAATGTTGAGATGATGATTGTAATGTGTAATGATTGTAATATTTTATTTCCTCATTTTGATAGAGGACAAATTAAACATTATTTAAATTTATAAACTAATTGATAATAAAAATTTAGCATTATAACCTATTGATAATTAATAAAATAAAAAATAAATAATTGATAATTCTCTATAAGTTTGTAAGATTTTAGTTGTTTATATGTAAAAAAAAAAACCACTCATTAAAATTGCTATAGAAAAATGCTATGAATAGTTGTCTCAACTATCACTTTTGAGCACTCTTTCTCTCATATATTGAGTTGGGAAAAATTATTAACATATCAGATGGATTAACCGTTGAGAAGAAGAGTTTCCAAACGCTCGTTAAAAATTGACAATTGCCAACATTTTCCAATTTTTTTTTAAAAAGTGGTTTTCATACCAATACTAAAGTGGCAATGTTATATAATCAATTTATTGGTTTTGGCTTCTAAATTTTATTTTTGTTATCTACATGGTTTTGTAACTGTAATAACAACCATTCGTTGATACAGCGTAATGCATTTCTTTGAGCACTACACCAGCAGACAATTGATTCAATTACTGGAGCATTAGAGACCAAAAAAAAAAAAAAACACCTCCTGACTCATTATTCTAATGGTACAGGACAGAATGTTCACTATCAGTTACAAAATTACAACATTTCACAAAAGACTGAGATTCCGAACCTAGAAACGGATCAGGTATAGGCGCCGTCTTCATTGCTCGCGCAAACAATGAGGGGACATAATGGTTGTCCCAAGAAATGGACACAAATATTGGTTCCTAGTAATTCATCTCTCAATATGGTAGTTTCAATTCTTCAGGAGATCAGGGTCTGTTTGGTAATAAACAACATCCCCTGTATCAGGGACATAGTGGTCACGTTTCATGCTTCTCAAGAGGACGCCCAGTAGATGCGATGGCAGTGGCGCTGATCTTTTAGGTTCCCTGTAGTAGTTCCCGAGCACAGGTTTAGCAGCCTCGGTCTACAAAGAAATCAAGAAAAATGAGCGACAGAAAGAGGAGGGAATAAAAAGGAGGAAAGTTTCAAGTTAAAAGTAATTAACAATAAGGGAAAGGGAAGGGCTAAATCCAGAAAAAAATGACTAAATTCAGAACAGATTTTCATTTTTAATAAGGATTTTTTTTTCTTTTAAAACATAATTGCTTTGAAATTACCCACTCTGGATTTAGTCTTTTCCTAAGGAGAATGACACAAAATATATATCATAACAGAAACCGATTTAAAATCAGCCAAGCTTGCTGATATTTTTATTTTTTTTTTACCAAAATTAGGAAGGACTTTAGTGGAATGCTTTGTACCTAACATTCCTATGTAACAGAATATTTAATGGAGTATTTTCTTATTTGGAAAAAGAATCAGCAGTCCTCCTCATATGCAACACTATGTTAGACCCACATATGAACACTTAAAATGAGTGAAGTGGAGTGCATATGGTCGTAACTCTAAACATATACGATTCTATGCTTTTAAAACCAATTGACAATAAGAACAATGGCACACATATAACAGATTTGCCCAAGATTCCAATGTGAGTTCCTCAACATTTCTGAGAACTCAACTCATCGTCAATTTGGTTTGACATGCAACTCGGGTTTCTACATCACTCAAAAAATACAAGAGTTTGTTACTTACTGCTTCTATTAAGTGGTAATGGGGGATTTGAGGGAAAAGATGGTGAATCACATGCGTGCCAATATCATGGTGGACATTGTTGATCCATC
>JAOVYX010021340.1:0-15873 GCA_035668315.1 Drosera spatulata
CGTTTGGTTTAGTTAGCCTTGTCATGAACCGGGTTTGTGACGGCATAACGCCACGTGTCCTAGCAGCGGAGTTCGGGACGTTACAGATGACCATCCCATTCATCATTTGTAAACTCTATATAGCGGTAGAAGAATGGTCAATCTTAACCATGACTTGAACGAGCCTCATCTGTAATACTTGAACCAAGGATAACATCGACTCCTTGTCGATTTGTTTGTGCACTCAATTATGGGGATCGAGAAGAACAATTTTACTCAATCTTGAGATATGTGCGACCATCGCTCACACAAACGTCGTAACAATGATTCAAATACATCACCCAATGAGAACTTTATGATGATCAACTCAATTTCATACTTGTTACAGAAAAGAACGAAATCATCGACTATGATAACTAGAATCAAGAGAGTTTGTAGAGGATCAAAGATGCCATTCAGTGATGATTGCGTAAAGAAGGAGAAGAGAGTTTGAAGGAGAAGAGAGAAAGTTGTAAGAAGGAAATAACCATTTGATGATTGTGTGATGATCGGTAACTAAAAATGAAAGAAATAGAAAAGACTTAAAATCGGAGGAGGCGATAGCGCAAAAGGAAGGAATCGGGTATTGCAAGGGCACAATTGGACATCCATTTTGAAAAAGAAAAACCAAATGGTAATGATGAAATTAGTTGTCACTTATTTGTAAATAAGCTACAAATGTAACACTTAGTGATAATTTACCCTAAGTGTAACATACACACACATGCATATATACATACATACATACATACATACATATAAAAATTTAAATTTGAATAAGGAGTTGATTAGAATATTCCATGAAATTTTCTTTGGTGTAAATCAAATCAAGTAAGCAAACTGCCGTCTATACATCTCCGTAAAAATAATGGAACCAAGTACATAAATTTATACACGTGGCAAATTAACGGTGTGATTTGAAATTTTTTTGGTCAAAGCCGTTGATTATTTCAGCTGATGTATCAACATACCCTAATATTTTTTACAGATGTAGAATCTTTTGGATTTTGGGAGGAAAAGTTCTTAAATTTTCTCATTGCGTTAGAAATTATAGAGGAAGGGGAAATTTTGAAATTCAAAAATTCTCCTTCCCTTAAAAATTTTGAATTTCAAAATTTATTTATCTTATATAAGTTTCTACATAAGTAGGAAAATGTGATTTTATTCTACTCGTCTATCCTTGATATGGACGACCCTCATTCGTTGGCTAGATAACGTTATACGGCCAGAGTGGTTCTGGATATATGTGTGTGTATTGGTTTGAAATGGTTAAATTGTCTTTAATCAAGATAAGTAAAGGTACTCATAAAACGCGATGATCGATATTCTTTTTCTCAACAAACTCGGCACTAGATGTGATCATCAATTTATATGAAGCATGATTAGCAAAGTTGAAATAATTTGAACACTTCAATCCATATAATTAAAGAGCATAAGTTTGAACGATCTAAAATGATCCATAAACGAGGTATGTTGTGTGGGAACGTACGTGCCACCAATGACCCCCAAATTCGATAAACACGTTAAATACGAGTGAGTGATAATGGGCATACTTGATGATAAACAACGTTTTTATCATGATTTTATGAGTGCCTTTAGATATCTTGGGTAAAGACATTTTAATCCCTTTTTCCACACATTTATGTCCATTGTGTGAAACTAAAATATTAATTAAGATTGAACAATTGCAGATACGAAGTCATATTTGTTAACATTTTTTTCATTGACTGATCAAACAAAATAATTCGATACTATTTTCTGTTTTCAAACTAATGAAATGAAAACGAAAAATAAATTTAAAAAATAATTTTTCAATTTATGTTTTTTGTTTTATCTAAGATCACAGTGTTCAAGGTCCCTTTACAAAAATCGTATAGCATTTAACCCCTTTAAACAATGAATAGATGATACATGACCCCTTTTAAGTTTGAGATAAATACTTAATCCTCGTAAACCTCGTAAAGACATACTCCCTCCATCAAAACAATGAATGCAACAACTATTGCAAGATTGGGAGTTTATCCTGGTAAATTTAGACTTAGACGGTGGGATGATCTGACATTGTGTTATGCAAGTTTAGCATGAGACCTTAATGATATTGTAATTGCATAGTCCTATGCGATGTCATAAACAATTTTCATTACGTCAACAAGCAGGACAACAAAGTTCGTCATATACGTGATTTTGAATAGTGAAAATCGTATCAAATATTGTAATCATTTCGGAATGGAGGTAGTATCATCCCGCACCCCTAAACAAAAAAAAAATTAAAATAGAGGTGTCTGTCTATTTTTAAAATTGGATAAGGATAATTTGCAATCAGCTAAACATTTTGGACGAGGTTTATACTATTGGTACTAATTTTCACCTTTGAGCAACAATATCACACAATCGATTAATTTTATGCTTTCATTCTTGTTGTTTTATTCTTAACTATTTGATCTTGCTTACATTAGGTATCAACCTTCATACGTTGTTCCATAATTCCCTAATCCACTTCCAATATGCAACTTTCTACGTGCTAAGTTAAATATTAACTACCAAAAATTCGTTAGTCCTTCCTCTCACATTATAGTCATCCTTCTTGACGGTGGATGAAGACAGGTAGATGATTTCACATAAACACAGAGTCCAGCATCTGTAGTTCAAGAATAAAGTTGGGTAGACAGGTCCCGTCAAGAGTGAGGAAAAAAAAAAAAAGAAAAAAAGAAAGGAAGGTGAGTTGGGAAGAGTCAAAATTGCAACGCTATGTCCAAAATATATTCTATAAAGTACTCTCAGCGTGTGGAGAGGCAAAAGGCAAAACACGAAACCTCGACTCACTACTGCACAGGTGCGAACTCAAATAAGTTTCAGTTGGGGAGTAGCACATGCACATGCAGCTTTCTGTCAATTAAGAACCACAGCATCGATCCATATATGATTCAGCTGCATAATTAGCATCGAATACAACTTCAAGTACTCCTGGTAGCTAGGTAGATAGCAGCCATCTTGAGGCTTGAGACACAGAAAGAGCGCCCTCACTTCTCGGCGGAGAGATTTCGGCAACAATATGATGAACCGGTCGTCGAAGCTGCTGCTGATATCCTTCCTTTCGTGCCAAGCTCTTGCTTGCATAGTTCAAGGCGCCACTCATTATTACGATTTTGTGGTAAGATATATTCGTCCATTTCTTCTTTATTTTTGGATGTAAACATAGAACAGATGATACTAATTTGATTCACTTATGTAATAAATTCATGATATGCTCTCCCAATCATGCTAACGATCCCTTGGCTCGAGGATTTTTCAGTTGACGGAAAGTAACTTCACAAGGCTGTGCAATACAACAAGCATACTGACGGTAAACGAGAGTCTTCCGGGGCCCGTAATCCGTATCAATAAGGGGGATACCGTCTATGTGAACGCTTACAATCAAGGATCATATGGTATAACACTGCACTGGTATGTGTTCCACTTTCTCATACCATTACGATTTCTCTTTTTTCAGTACAAGCTCGATCGATGAAATACGCAACCACTAGAGATACTATATTTCTACTCTGCGGCCTATATATGTCCATGTGGAAGTCATTTTAGAGAAATTAAGCCAGCTCTAACCAACAACCTTTTAGTAATTATAGGTAGAGTTGCTCTGTCCATATATTGAAAGGAAACTTTCTTAGTTCAAATTAAGGTGAGGTTATTTTGAGCATGCGAATCATTGTACCAAAGTCATGTGCAACACTTGATTTTAAGTTCAATACAGTGTGTTTTTGGGCTCCAGTGGTTCTGACATTCAACTCATAGTATAAAAATCAATCAACTCATGATCTGTTTAGAGAAAATTCCCTAGAAACACTCCATATGAGTTTCATGTAGGTGTCACTACTTGCTAATTCCCCATAGATATGGTTTTTAAAATCGAAAACACACGGCTGATTTCAAATGAATCAATCCAGCTTGCAGCATACTACAGTTTGTTTTTGGTACTATATTGTAGTGTGTTCTTTGTGTAGTGCATTTACGTGATCGTGTACAACTTAACAGTTTCTTGAAAAAGAACCTATGAAAATGCAATATACGATCATAAAACATCAGTATACCTTTATCAAACTGCAGTGAATAAAAAACAAATGGTAGAAAGGAAATGTGCTTGCCGTTTTTATCTCTATATAGTAGTATTTTCAATCTGCTGTGCACAGTCTAAACGGAGGACACATTGTCAAACCTAAACAAATACACTTGCAAGAGGGATGGGACCAGAAATGAGTGACGAGGGGTCGAGGGAGGGATATATCTTACGCTGTCATAATGAAATGTCAATCAAATCCGTTAGATGATTTGTCCTATGATGCTTCTTGCATCCACATTACTGCAGTGTATTCGGTTACGTTATGGGCTGAAAGTTAGCTGAAGGATTGTCCTTCATACACTAGAAGTCACATATAAGACTATCACGACCTTAAGTAGACTATAATTTACCATCACGACCTCCCAAAACAGGAGTAACATTCTTTTTCCTTTTTTTTTTTTTTTCTCAAGTTTTCAAAAGAACTGAAACGCTTTTTGGTTTACATATTTTTTTAAACGAAAAAGTTAGAGGGCCGAAGGGGTGGACTATAGGTATTTGTTACGGTCTCACGATTACTCATTAAAAACCATATAGTACTCGTCACTATTGCATGTCGAAACCTATTTAAGTGTATTCTTTTCTTTAATTTGCTTTAGGCATGGCGTGAAGCAACCATCAAATCCGTGGTTCGATGGCCCAGAGTATATTACACAATGTCCAATCGAGGCAGGGAAAAACTTTACCTACGAAGTTGTATTCTCTGATGAAGAAGGTACTCTATGGTGGCATGCCCACAGTGACTGGACACGGGCCACCGTCCATGGTGCCATTGTTATCTTGCCTGTGAATGGAACTACCTATCCGTTTCCACAGCCAGACCAAGAAGAAGTCATTGTACTTGGTAAGTACAAATGATCTCTGCAAGTTCTACTGGTTGGCAAATTTGTTTCATATAAGCGGCTACAAACTCATTTATCATATAGCAACTTCATGTGATGAAGAAATCCTGATGAACTTAATTTTGACTTGTACAAAGATCAATAAGGCTAGGCTGCTGCAGCATTCATCCGTATTAATTTTCTTTCAAGCCTGTTTATGATATTACGTCAAACTAAATATTACTAGCATGGTTTAGCTTATGTGGGCATACACAACCTTTTTCTTTTATATTGTTGCCAGAAATCCATGTCTGGGGACTCTCAATTTCTCATCAGCCTCTTGAAAAGAATCAGAATGTAAAGGTCTCTTTGATTTACTGATGCAGGAGCATGGTATGCACGGGACCTTCGACAAATGGTTTGGAATGCCATGTACACTGGAGAAGATACACCACGATCTGATGCTTATACCATCAATGGACAACCTGGAGATCTTTGCGCCTGCTCCAATGGTAACATTTTCCACTCCATCTTGAGATGATTACATTTTTCTTGCCCTGTCAAGAATTACAATATTTCCTTCTCTGTAAAATTTCTCTACAAGAATTGACTATACAACTCAAGTAAACTTACTGATCTCATCTAATACAGTAAACTGCTCTATCTATTCGAAAAGTAGGCATAATTTGTTAAAATTGAAGTACCAAGCCACACCCCTAAAGCTCTAATCCAACTTCCAGTGTGGGATAATTTTGCGACACAAGCAGAATGTTAGTAAACATATTTTGAAACACTACTATTTGTCACTCCACATATTCCAACAAATTTTAGGTTGAAGATTGAGGAGATTGAAGGATGAAACGGTAACATAGAGGATTGTTTAAGCACATTATCATGGACTAGTGGATTACATGCTGTGGGAAGTTATACTTGGTCATCATCTGTGTAAGTTTGTGTGTACTTCTACAATTCAAACATTAGAACCTACATGTCAAGTGATATTCGATTTAATGTAATCCTTTTTGTGGCATCTTGTAGAATCAACCTACCGGCTAACGGTAGATTATGGGAAGACATACCTTCTTCGATTGATCAATGCCGCAAACAATGCAGAGTTCTTCTTTGCAATAGCTGGACATAACATGACGGTAGTTGGCATGGATGCTTCATACACCAAACCCTTTGTCACCAGCTACCTCATGATCAGCCCTGGCCAAACTGCAGATGTCCTAGTAACCTTCAATGCTACCCCGGGGAAGTATTACATGGCTGCTAGGCAGTTTTCGAGCACACATGCTGATGTTGTCTACTTTGATCACACAAATACGACTGGGATTATACAATACAATGGGAACTACACTCCTCCAGCTTCCCCTCTTTTTCCAACAAGCCTTCCTCCTTACAAGGATGCGCTTGCCGCCATGAACTATACAAACAAGTTGAGAAGCTTAGATACTGAAGAGCATTCAATTGATGTTCCAAAAAATCTGACAAAAAGATTCTTCTTTGTCGTGTCGATGGGTATGGTTTATTGTCCAGACAGCACTTGCGGAGGCATCTATGGCAACAAGATGGCTTCAAGCATCAACAATATCAGTTTCGTGAATCCCACTACTGATGTGCTTACAGCATACTACAGGTATATATATGTTTTTCATCATATCTTCTAACTTCTTGATTTTAAACTGTGGGTGATATAAATAGCATGACCAAACGTGACAACAGGCTATTTGTAAAGTTGTCTGAATCGCACAGTAGATTAACTCCCATTTGCAAATTAAGCTTGCACATAATGATCTAAAGTGATGGTGTAAATCCTGGAGGGTATAGATAATGGTTAGTATCGTAAAAGACACCTTGATACCAGAAATATGTAGCGTGAACTTGGCAGATTAGCTAGTCTCTTTCATACATCAGGATAAGTGGGAGAGATGAATATGCTAATTTACTAATTTAATTCCACGTTTTATATGCTTCAGGAACTTGAGCGGGGTTTATGATGCAGATTTTCCAGATGTTCCAGCAGTTTCTTATAACTACACGGCAGATAACATCTCCTTGACTCTTGCGTATCCGCAGAAAGCAACAAAGCTGACAACTCTGGAATATGGTGATACAGTAGAAATTATATTCCAAGGTACCAATGTTATCGACGCTGCAGAAAGCCACCCAATGCATTTACATGGTCATAGCTTCTACGTGGTTGGGATGGGTATTGGAAACTTTGATCATGTTAATGACACTAAAAGCTTCAATTTGGTTGATCCACCTCGCCTCAATACTGTTGGAGTCCCAAAGTTCGGATGGGCTGCAATAAGATTTGCAGCCAAAAATCCTGGTATGTACAAGCTCAAACTTAACCTTACATAGCAAATAAGTAAATAAATAACCTTCAATGAGCGTAGTTAGAATTTCAAGAGCTGAAAAAATAATGCAATTAAAAAGGGCAAATAATAAGGAAACTGATTCGATCAGTTTAATCATATAGTGAAGATGCTAACATATGATTCCTTTCTCCTCAGGTGTTTGGTATATGCATTGTCATTTGGACAGACACATGTCTTGGGGTATGGCCACAGCATTCATAGTGAAGGGTGGAGGAACTTCTTCGACAAGCATGAAGCGTCCCCCGAATTATATGCCTACTTGCAATATCACAATAAACGCTACCCATGTACTGAAGAAGCCCACGGTTACTTCTGCAAATCTGAAGGAAGAGTGGTAGAATCTGAATGGCACCCATTGAGCTCAAAAAGTTTGGAATTTTAGCAAGAGGAAAAAGCTAAGGATGCTCAAGTTTTGATATTCTTTCTCACTAGCATTTTTGGAGGTGATCATGTATAAATCAATTGATTGTGTAAGTAGGAAAATATTCAAACATGTGCTTCCTAATAAAATCAATTCCTATCTGTATGCATTATCAAATCGCAGTGTTATGATACACACATACATAGTTGTTCCGTATTAAAAAACTTTGTTGTTGGACGTATGGTGTCAATAGAACTGTAGATACTTCTTCATATGTAAACATTTGGTCCATCATCGGTGTTGATGGCATCCAAAAAGGATGATGTGTGATACAAGATAAACCGGTCTCCGATCCCAGGAAGATATCAAGAAGAAAGAGTAAATATGTTGAGAATAGTTTATTCACGTCCGGTAGTCACGTCAAATTAGAATTTATATGCTCTCACGTACATTTTAAAAATATTTAAAATAATATAATATTAGAAGTAAGAGTCGAACTCAAAAAAACGATCGTAATATTATTTATTTTTATTTTTCGTCATTATAAACAATTATTATAAATATGAAAACCAAAATGGGGGGTTTTGTTTTTGACTCATGAAACTAATTAAATAACTAAAATTAATCCAAAATAGTCTAAATTGAGAAGTTTTCTTATGTGATAAAAATATAGGGAATTCAATTAGTTACATTTTACACTATTAGGATCAATCATGGATGAATATCATATACATTCGTTATTTAGATAGGTTTTATTGTAATATTTTTGGGCATAAAGTATCACATTCGATTGAGTGTTAATTAGCAATGAGATTGTACAATCAACCTAACCTATTTATCCTTAACATAAAAATAAATAAATTGAATTAAAGTAAGAGAATAAAACAAACATGAATATTAATAGCAATGAACTTAAACTATCATGCTCATATGTAATCAATCATAACGTCATGACAATGAACTTAAATCATGAATTGTTATTTGCTATCAATTTAATCACTTAACGTGTTAATAGCTACGCTATTCATCAATAGGTGATCAATCTATTTGATTTCATAACATATAATGTATTAAGCTCAGATTTCATGAATCAATCTTAACTTAGGAAACTGGATTTCGTAATCTAACTCAGCTCATGATCCGTATTAGGTAGAATGTCACACCCCAAACTCAAAACGGGCGTGACCGGCATGTGAACAACCCAAACATAAAATAAAGTCCATGTAAGCCTTTAGAAACAAGAAAGCAACCTTCAAACCAAAAGCAGTCACGAACGTCAATGTTACAAGATCCTTGAAAGAAAACATGAAAATTCAAAATACATAGTCAAAAGTCTCAATCGAAATATCATAAAAATATAATAGTCCAACAACGGCCATAAATATCAAATCTTAACGCGGAAGCTAATAAATGGTTTGGAAAGTAATCAGAAAAACGATGCATGTGGTCTTATGAGGGCCAAGGTTTAGCATCCACGACGTTCACCTAAACGTGTGAACCTGTTTAAGAAAACAGACAGATTCGTCAGCTGCATAGCTGAACGAGAATCTAGCACAAGGATCAAATGGCATACAAACTCAAAGAAGGATAGTGGTAACAAATATCAAGAAAGCCGGTGGATGTAAGCAAAAGGAAAGAAAACAGTTGAGAGTGTACGATAAAATATTAGTTAATGGACAACAGGGTTATAAGTCGTAAACTGAAAACATGTATACTCCCCAAATATATATAACTGCAAATAAGCAAAACACCTACCAAAGTAAAGAACAGATGAAACAACTAACAGGAATCGCAGGGATATCGGGTCCTGACGCATACAAAGAAATATACAAAATAAATCTCTTGGGACCATCAAATAAATTTCATCATGGGAGTATAGATATCCATAATCATACTTACAGTTACACTCGGGATGGCCTCCTGCATAAGCTTGAATGCTGACTCGAGTGACAAATACCACTCGTTGAGTCATTCTAGAGTCAAACCCCAACTGTTCTATTCCCTAGAAGGTCAGAGTAACCTCTGGACTTACCCGACTGCTGATATTGTCAAGAATTGTCTCTTGGCCGAGGGGAAACTCTTGACTAGAGTGGTGATCGATAAATTTAACATGGATAGAGTATTAAAAAGAGACTAACACAGAGAGTACAAATGCCCCATAGTCGATCACCAATAAAAACATGAAATTATCTCAATTGATGACACAATCGAATGAAAAGTACGATGTACGTCGATCGTACTAAAGGATGGGTCTATAAAAAAATAATAGATTTCAAGGCGGTGCTAGACTCTCACCTGAAATATAATCGACGATGAAAAAGATAGATGGCAACAAAGCTCAAAGCACATCAATCACTCTGGATTATTAATGAAAATAATGTCAACGCCATATCACTCAACTAGATCATATAAATGATTTATAATGATCTTGAAATATTTAATACTTATCAAATAAGTTAATATTCAAGCGTAAAAATAATACTCATCAAAACACCTCAAAGTTTAGTCTCGCACACTCCATTTCATCAAATTATTAGGGTAGGATAGATTTACGTCTTGTTGTAAAAATAGTCATAACTTGTCATACAAATATCAAAATTTAGACTTCTTTATATCGTTGAAAAATAGACTTGTAGAGCTTTTCAACCATATCTAAAAAGCATATAAATCTTGAGTATTTCAAATCAATCTAAAGGCTCCAAGTGAAGTTATTGTAGAAATCATATAGTTTGACGTTTCGACGTACTAAAATTCATAACTTCACACATATAATCCCAAATATTATTTCATCAAATTTTCCAGAAAGTAAACTTCAAAAATATCCAATAAAGTAAAATTCGTATTATAAAACATTATGAAAAATAGCAGTTTATCAAGACCAGTTAGGGATTCTGTATATCAAAACTGTTTGATGTTTTCTTATTAATCAGCCTGTAACTTACTGTAAAAAAACTCGAAATTAAGATTTGTTAATTTTCATGAAAACTAGACTTCAATAGCTTTACGGTGATATAAAGCTCATTTCATAACTATAAGTAACGAATTCTACAAAATCCACGAATATACATTGATAAACCAGTCCTATATGTTGATGTACGTTTGTCTTTTGATTTATAGCTCAAAATCTATAACTCGAAATGATATTCTGTAAAATATATTGGAAAATAGACATCCACATCTTTATAATGTAATAAATTTAGATTTTTCAAATTACAGGAATTTTCACGAATTTTCAAAGATCACTGCAGTACAGTCAATAGAAATTAAAATATGGTTTTCTCTTTTTCCTTTAAAATCAAGATCATCCTCCATTGAACTTCAACTCCAAACTGATTTGTCTTAAATCATCACCATCACCAAATCACCATGATTAAGTTCAAAAAAAGAAAAAGAAAAAGAAATTCAGATTTTTCCATCCAATAACTTCTTTAAAAGATAAGTAGATAACAGAAAATCGATTGAGATCGAATTACCAACTTTGAGACGGAACAAATAGAAATCCTCAATGAGAGGAAAATCCTGATTAACTCTCTTCTGTGTTTGATGGATAGAGATGTGGTTCTTGATGGAAACAAGCGCTCTAAAAAACTGTATGGAGAGAGAGAAAAATAGATCGTGCGACTTCGTGCCTTATCTTCCCCAATTTTGTTTTTTTTTTTTTTTTTTTTTTTGAAAATCCACCTAAACATATCTTCATAAAAAAATCTAAAAATAATAATAATAAATAATAAATACACTTAAATATATCTTAAATGAAATATATGTAGCATTGAGATATCACATAGAATTTCATTAATCTATCCCTATTATATAATTACTTACTCATTATATCAATCATCATCACATACATCATCATTACACGGATCATCACAACTATAACTGTAAATAAAAAAAGAAAAAAGGATAATATAGCATAGAAGAACAAAGGTCCGATGAAAAGATGAAATCCAAAGCATTACACCAAAATCCGATCTCCGAAATGTAGAAAAACGATAATCTAAACTAGGATTTTTGAGAGCACAAAGGTGGTCGAAAAGCCTTGAAAAACCACCCTAATCTCTCTAGAGGTGAAGAAAATACACGGATATTTATAGAAAACCCGTAAATAATTCGAAATTTGAATGAAACAAACTGAATCTGGATATTTTACTTGCGTAATGATCATTACAGGGTACTTGTAACGGTCATTACATTGCTTCTTTTTTTTCCCCCCCGAAATCGGTTAGATTTCAATGGAACACGCAATCAAAGGTCAATTACAACTCAATCCTTGTGCCCTCATGGCAAGATAAAAAACTGCCTATACAACAAAACTCAACACCACCAAAACAGGGTCATAAATTCAACTGAATCGAAATAGAATAAGACAGCTCCTTAGGACTTCGAGCTCGATCGCTTTTGGAAGATTATGAAATTTCTCTCCATCCATAGGCTATAAACCACCAATCCTATCAAACTTCTCCTCGCTTTAGCCATTCTTGTCTTCCCCTTCGAGACTTTTTGATCATCCATGGGAGACAGTCATTCCAGAAAAAGCTAGAAGCATACAGCGTCAACTTGCACAGTAAAGGCTTAATCACATCCTGAGAAAAGGGACACTCGAAAAACAAATGGTCACAACGCTCAGGAGCAGTTCTACAAAGTTCACATGAATCATCCAGAATAAGATTACGTTCCCATAGCCATGTCTTAGTATTCAATGCTTTTCTCGCAACCAACTAAAAAATAAAGGACACTCTAGGCCTTATATCCTTGCACCAAATAAGTCGATGCTAAAAGACTTTAGGCTTAACAGAACAAAGAGCAGAATAACCCAGCTTCAAAGAATAAGGAACCCCACCAGCTGCCAATAAAGGCTTAATCTGCACCATTTTGTCCCTCAACTTCAGCAATGACTTCCAAGACAAAAAAAATATGATGCCTATCCTCCAAATCCCAAATACTTCCCCCCCTCAAATAATAGGCATTTACCCATTGAGACCACAAACACTCTTTCTCTTTTTCAATGGCCCAAAGATTTTTCCAGTACTTTAGGACCCTGATACCCAGTCCTCCTTCGACAAAAAGATAGCACACCTCAGACCAAGCAACACTTGCTTTGTGTGAATTAAGAGCAACACCAGACCATAAAAAAGCTCTACATACACTATCAATGTGATCAATGACTGTACTGGGAAAGAAGAAGAGCTGAGCCCAATAAGAATAGATTAAACGAAGCACAACTTGATTAAGAGCAACCTTCCCGCGTAGGTAAGGCATCTCATAGTCCAGCTTTTAACTATAGCTAGCATTTTGTCCAAGAGAAACTGATGGACGATCAGTTTTTTAGCTAAGAAAGGGATGCCAAGGTATCTAATAGGCAAGGAACCAAGCTCCATACCCATAACATTAGACAAACACAGCTTAGAATCTTCATCAACCCCACCAAGAATTAATATGCTCTTGTTTAAATTTACCTCTAAATCAGAGACCAGAGCGAAATGTTGCAGCTGCTCTCTCAGCATAATAAAAAGACTGAGAATTAGCCTTGCTAAAGAGCATAAGTTCATCAGCAAAACTAAGGCTAATAAGCCTTACAGTTCTGCACTTAGGGTGAAAGTGAAAGTTCTGACTTTGACTCATAAGCTATAAAGATCTCGAAAAGTATTCCATCACTATAACAAAGATATACGGACATAGGATCCCCTTGATGGAGATCTCTCTCTCCCTTGAAAAATCCAGTGATACCACCATTAACATTGACAGAGTAATAAGTAGAGGTTAAACACCCAATGATCCATGATATAAAAATATCAAGAAATAATTGTAAGATCCACAGTTACAACCAAGAGGGGAGGGGGGGGGGGGGGGGCTTGAATAGGTTAATTCAAATTTTTCAATGTAATACAGTAGAATAGTTGCTTATAATACACTGATGACCTTTGCAGGCTACCAAGAGTGTTTGCAACAGAGACTTATACTTTGAGAGTTTGTCTCTGTTTATTGTTGTGATTGATTTTTAACAGTTCTAAACATACAAAGCAATGAAAAGCAAGTAAAGAACACAGGATTTATACTAGTTCAGACACTCGTTATCAACTGATAATCGAAAGTTTAGTCCAGTCTTTCCCTTATGATCAGTATAGTCAATCTAAGAGGTGAGTTCACTATCTTCTTATTTTTGGCTTACAAGACAACTCCTGTACAAGTTAGCTAAATTGTCAAAGGTGAAGAACCTAGACCCTTTGCACAGATCCTTTGTTGGACTCTTTTGCAGCTTCTATTCTTTAGTGCAGACTAGTGAACCCTCTTCTTTCTGTTATTCTTCAATTCAGCTCACTTGAATATTTTGAATTCAGATTGATTTTGCACACTTTTTACGTTCAATCCTTCGTTCAACAGCACTGTTCCTTGAGCTCTTTGATCCCCTTTTATAGGCTGAGGGAATGAACCCATGACTGTACTTGACCTGATGGTGACAGCTTGTCACATGTGACTCTCTCATTGATGTTGACAACTCATCTTTTTCTGATCCTCGTCATGTCACTACATACCTCAAATCTTTGATGTGATCAATCCTTAGACTTCTGTCCCAACCTTAAAAACCATCTGTGTTGCACTCCAGTCTGCTGCAACTCAGTCTGCACTTAGTACCGTTGAGACCTTGTCTACACCCAGTCATTGCTGCAATCTTGTCTGTACCAAGATCTGATGCAATCTTTAATGCATTACTGTGTTGGCCCTTGTTTGGAAGATTGATCCCAGATCCTGAAGCATTTGCAGATCTTTTATTGTTCATGCATGTCTTAGCTGCCTTGCTAAAATTCTCTATAGTAGTCTGTATCTGGTGGCCCACAATGCTCTCTATCTATGGCCGTATGCTCTCCAGCATCTGACCTAGAGTGCAGATACCTAACTAATTTTCAGCCTAAGCACACTGACAACATCATGGCTAATACTTCTAAGTTTTATTCATCAATTTTTATACAACTGGAGGGATTGCATATTCTTATCAATCTTCCTCTAAATTGATGCTAACAAAACTTTTAAGTAGAACAACAAGCTTACTTACATTGTTTGATAAAAAAAAACTTAATCTAATTTCTTATACTAATGTGCAGCAAATGATATATCATTTGTACTTGTGATGCTCGCTGCCTTTGCTGCGCTTTTGAGACTGATCCTCTGATGTTCTGTGGTGCCTTCTTTTCTCCCTTTGGGGATGCTCCCTTTGAGATCTGTGCTCTGATGGCCTCTCTTGTAGAGTTTGCTCCCCCTGAGTTCTGTGCCCTGATGCCCTCTCCTCCTGAAGCCTTTGGCTTGATGACCTCTCCCCCTGAGGCCTTTGCAGCCCTTTCTCCTCCTACTGCTGCTGTTGATTTTCTTTTGAGGTCGTTTGCTTCTTTTCCTTTCTATGCTGCCTTCTCCCCAGATGGCCTTGCTGCTTCTTTTCCTTTTTCTGTTGCCTTCTCCCCCTTTTTGTTAGCATTTAGTGTTGCTGAAAGGGCTTCGATTGCAGCTTGAATAGCTTTGAGTTCAGAGGTAGTTGTCTACTGAGCAGCCCTAGCCTTGGCATTTTCAAACTAAAGCATGTTTTCTAGAAAGCTGAGCGTCGTGTCATTTTTGAGGATGTGTTCTTTAAGTTGTTATTGAGTGGTCTTCAAAGAAGTTTGTAGTCGGCGAAGGTCAGCTTAATGTTGACCCCTTAGTTTGTTGAGGTTAGAAGTACTGAGCCTATACTGCTGGAGATTTAGGGCATTGTCCCTCTGAATTTGGTCGATAAGTCCTTCAGCCATGATGGAGAGAGAATTATGGAAGTCTGCAAAGCATTTGGTTCTAGTAGTCTTCTCAACTTCTAGCTCATCTGCAAGAAGGTCCTTGAATGCATCTTTTACCCACTGATACATGTTGTAGATCTCCTGATCCAGTTGCCTTAGTCTGTATTCCACTGTAGTCTTTGGTGGGGATGACTGTTGATGTACATGGATTTCAGGCTTGACCATTGTTCTTGTAGTAGAGGTTGGCCTTTCATGGCTTAGTGTCAATCTGACATCTATAAGGGCTTAACTCACACTTCTAGCTGTAGTCTGGGGTGTCATTTGGATGTCAGATATGCCACTATAGAGTAGGCCTTGAAGGAATCCCACTGAGGGTGGATATGCCCTGGTCTGCACCAATCTGAGTGAGGACGGGGGG
>JAOVYX010021341.1:0-15872 GCA_035668315.1 Drosera spatulata
CCCCCAAACACGATAGCCTATAGAGACATGAATTGTGGACAACAAATACACAGATACAGCCCACCAGGTGCTAAACAAGGTTCACATAATAAATCACATATGTGGCAAATAAATGGGGGAGACAAAGATCGAACTCTTGATCTCTTTTCACGACGTGCTCTGATATTATGTTGAGGAAGCAGTTCCATCAAAAGTCCGAACCGATGATAATAGGTCCAAGAATGTATATCTAACATACGGCAATGAGCCTAGCCTTAGCAAAGCACTTGTCTGTGGGCCATTTTCCCGAAATATGCACACCTTTGATAGTGACATTATCAGTTCTTTGCCTCTTTTTAAAGAATATGGATCCTTACTACTGAATGTGTTGAGCATTTAAAGTTATGCGAGGGGATATTCATTGCTCTTTCTACTAGCTGGGGAATTAAATCTGCATTTTGCCATGAGATCAAGAACTTGGGTTAAAGACATATTACCCCCATAAAGCTTTCATTATTCCATATTACCCTCTTCAAACTTCATAATTCCATATTACCCCCTTAAAACTTGCTATATGGATATTTTACCCTCTTTCTTCAAAATCCGTTTGAAAATATCACCTGAAATGACAAAAATTTCCTTTAATCTTATAATTTTTGAACTAAATTTAAACAATTTGTATGAGCTAACCAACAAAAAATAAAAAATAGAGCTTTCGTATATGAGCTTTTTTTGTTTTTCTTGGTTCGAAGTATTTAATTTCAACTTATTTGGTTGGAATAATTGATTTAATTAGTTTTGAGTTTTTATTAATTATATTGGTCTCGATTAGAAAATAACACTATCATGCAAAAAGTTTCGAAATTTTAGTGAAAATAATATTTGTTCATTTCAAAAATTAGATACGCTAAATTCCTTTTTTTTTTCCTTGAAGCTCATATCAATTGTTTGAATTTAGTGTGTGTGTGTGTGTGAGAGAGAGAGAGAGAGAGAGAAGGGCATTCGGGTCATTTGAGGTGATATTTTTTTTACAAGATTTGAAGAAAGGGGATAAAATGTCCATATCGCATGTTTTAAGGGGGTAATATGGAATTATGAAGTTTGGAGGGGGTAATATGGAATTGTGAAAGTTTTAAGGGGGTAATATGTCTTTAACCCTATTATGTGAGAGCATTGAAATTTTTCTCCGGCATAAAATTGTTAGCCTGATATATATTGTAGAATCTGACCAGCTATGCGCTTGTGTCCTGTGAAAGTATCCATGTGAAGTTGATCTAAGTGGCATTACAGTAAAATAAGATCAGTGACAGTTTCATACTGCCACATTGACGCTATTTGCAGCTGTTGTCGCCTTCCTTATCATCTCCCTGTTTGATTTATCCTCTGATTTTGGTGGTTTCTTGGGTTCAGGTTATGAAGCTCATGGGGACGCTATAGATGGAGTTGAAGCTGATGATAATGAACCTACTATTGCTGAGAAACTGGCTACTATTAATCTCATGAGCAACAAGGATTCTGAAAAACTTGAAAGACATGAAACTATTCAGACACAGCTTCCTATTGCTGATTCTGTGCAAGTGTTGCTCAAGCAGGCTCTCCATGCTGATGATCGCGCTCTTCTGTTAGATTGTCTGTACAACCAAGACGAAAAGGTCTGATTCTTATTGTTGGTTTCATTTTCTGAGCTGAATATCTGGAAGTCTAGCTCCATTTGCCTTTTTCTGTTGGTTGGCCTGTATAACCAAGATGAAAAGATCTGATTTTTGTTCTTGGTTTAATTGTCTGAGCTGAATAACTAGATTCTAGAATTCTAGCTCCATTGCACTTTTCTATTTGAAAACAGGTTTTCTTTCCAGGTTATTGCAAACTCGATCTCGCTCTTGAACCCAGCAGATATCTCTAAGCTCTTGAAGTCTCTTATTTCTATTATTCAGTTAAGGTACACCTGTTTTATATATATATATATATATATATGATTTGATGCATTTTGAGTTCTCAGCGGACTAGTTGCTACTGCTTCTGTGTCTTGATTATCTTGGAGGTTGTTCTTGGATTTATCTAGTTTCTTTATCTTTAATTTCTCATCATTGCGTGGGGTGTTCTGTCTATGGATCTTATCATGAATTCATGATGGATATTCAATACATAGTTATCAAGATGGCAAGGTGACAACACTAGCCTGGCGGTCCGGGATGCCTGCTCCCACCTAATCATCCGTGAGGCTATTAGTGAATCTTAAGGCTAAATCAGAGTTTATATATTTTGCATCAGTACTAGTGTATAAATTTGAGCAATTATGTTCATGTCAACTCAATATAAAGTAAATGTTACCGTCAAATATTTATTTCATGCGTATCAATGATTTAACAATATTTCCTCCCACTTCTCAATCTCTCCATTCAAAACATATGTCCTTCTGCCAGAAGCTTGAGAGGATTCCTTATAGGACATAGATGTCTTCAAAGAGTTGGGTGGAAAGAGGAGATGGGGTGAGATTATGCATTCTATTAAGTCGCCGATAGGCATGACAAGATATCAGATTGATCCATAGCTAGTCATGCAAGCTGTCATAGGAAGTACTCCCTCGGTCCAAAAAAAATTGCAACAATTTTCCTAATTTATCCGCCTGGAAAAAATTACAGCACTACCTAAAATGGAAGGATTTTTTTAGCAAAATTATCATAATATCCCTACATTTACTTTATGTCACATCACTCCATCCCACTATCATTTTTCATCTTTATTTTTCTCTTTCATCACCTACTAACAAACCAAAGGGACAAAAATGACAATGCATCAAAACTTTAACCTCCACATAAATACACGTGTCCAATGTCAATCAACAAATCAAGCCTTTATCCCATCAAGTGGGGTCGGCTACATGAATACGACGGCGTCATTTCAATCTGTCATGTACATCATCTTCTGTAAGATTATGATAGGCCATATCATACTTCAAGGTTTCTCTCACGGTCTTTTTAGGTTTCCCTCGTCCTCTCTTCACATGTCCTAACTCCCAAGCTTCACATCTCCTGACAGAAGATGTGACTGGCCTGCGTTTCACATGACTAGACCATCTTAGTCGTGACTCCCTCATCTTATCTTCTACTGGAGCCACACCCACTTTCTGTCTGATAACTTCATTTCGTATCCTATCTATTCTTATATGTCCACACATCTATCTTAACATTTTCATCTTGTTTACACTCATCTTCTGTACATGCTGTCACTTAATTGTCCAACATTCTGACCCATACAGCATCGCTCGTCGAATAGCTGTATTGTAAAATTTTTCTTTTAACTTGGTAGGTATTTTGAGGATCACATAACACCCCTGAAGCGCCTTTCCATTTCAGCCAACCTGTTTTAATCCTATGACCAATATCTGCATCAATTCCTCCATTCTTATGCAGCATCGAACCTAAATATTTGAAAGAATCTGTTTTAGGGAGAAACTCTATTCGCAACAATGCATTCTCACTATTTGTTTCACTACTCTCATTAAAGACACATTTCATATATTCTGTCTTGGTTCTACTGATCCTTAACCCCTTACTTTCCAACGTCTTCCTCCAAGTCTCAAGTTTTTCATTCACCCCGTTCTTTTGTATCGTCCACCATAGCAATATTATGAGCGAAAAGTAAACATCATGGTACTTCATCTTGTATATGCCTGGTGAGATCATCCATTACTAAGGCGAAAAGGTATGGGCTCAAAGCTGATCCTTGATGTAAACTCACTTTAATAAGAAAAGCAGTCGTTTCATCAATATGGGTTCGCGCACATGTAACAGCCTTTTCATACATCCCTTTCACAATCTCGATATGCCTACTCGTCACTCTCTTCTTTTCTAATGTTTTCCAAATCACTTCCCCTGGAAAAGAATCATACGTCTTTTTCAGGTCGACAGAAATTATATGTAAATTCTTCTTCTCTATTCTAAAACGTTCCATTACACATCGCAAAAGGTAAATAGCTTCCATGGTTGACTTGCCAGGCATGAAATCAAATTGATTCTCAATCATCCCTATAGTTTTTCTTAACCTTTTCTCTATCACTTTCTCCCATAACTTGATACTGTGGCTCATAAGTTTGATTCACGTGTTCAATGTCAATGTTGCAATTAATATCGGACGGAGAGAGCACCTTTTAGTAGTCTTGAGTATCAAGCTTTTACTCTTGTTACTATAAAGTAAGATTCGGACCCATTATAAAAGTCTATTTAAAATTTCTAATTGTCGAGTTTACCTATCTTATTTTTGTTTTAATAGAGCTTGTTAAAAAAAATTAAAATAAAAAATAAGGCGTCCCAAGGTGTCTAAGGCGAGGTTTATGCACCCAAGGCAATGCCTAGACGTTCAGGGTGAGTTTATGGCGCTCATCTTGCTACAAAAATCAATGATAAAGCTTGGTGAGGCTAGTCTTGGGCACTTTGATTGCTATGAATCGTCTAGGCGACAACTAGGAAACATCTTGATAACTATGATTGTTGGATGAATCTGAGAATGACATAGATATGATTTTTGCACCCACTCATAATTTTAAGGGTATCATATGGAGTTTGAGTCAATCCAAGTAATAGTCATGCATGCATTATCTCCTACTTGGGGTTCATAAGCTGTTGTATCTCTTTGGTACATGGCAAATTCAAGTAATCAGAGCAAAGATATGGTATATTGTACAATTTGAAGAACGGAAAGGGAAGAAAAATCCAGCAACCGATTCATTCTCTTTGACTTGGGATACTCACTATGTAATATGTCTATGATATTGATGTTCCACCCATTAGCTCTCGGCACCCTGAATGTTCCACTCAAAGCTGTTCAAATTTGAGTGTAAAATCTTTGAGGGAAAGATAAACCAATATTCAAAGAATGAAAAAGGTAATTATTGATGGTAAGTAAACTTTGTATGAATTGTCCATGTATTTCTAAGGTTGTTGGTTTCAACTCCTGATATTGTTCAAGAGTTTCTCTTAACAAAAATGTGTAGATTGTTATATTATGATTTAAAGGCCATATTAGTGTGTGAAATAGTCAATGGTGTTCAGAGGTAGGCAAGTATGTTCAAAAGCTGTAGATCGTTGGCCCTTGGGGCTCGGACACAATGTACTCAATGCCTTCTTGCCATAGCAAAAATGATATTGGTGACATAGGAACTGATTTGTTTCGGTACCGAATTATTGGAAACTTTGGGGGAAGCTTAGGGTGGAACAAATATTAACAATTTTTTGGAATATCAGAATGTTCAAGGGTAGCGAATACAGAAATTGTCCGTGGTTTTTTTTTTTTTTTTTTTTTTTTTGTTAATCTTTAAGAACCAACGAATGGGGTCTTTTTGTCATAAGGTGAGGTAGATGTGCATCAGGCATGTTATGTGATTCTAAAGAACCTGTTGGTTTAGGGCCAACTTTCACGGATAGCTATTAGCCTAGAGATGTTTGTATTAGGATCCAAATTAAATTTTTTGACAGAATGTTTGGATGTGACTGGTTGAAGGGGGGATTTCCATGGGTCATGGTTAATCGTGGTCTGGACATGAGAACAATATCTTTCCGATGCTATTCCTAATACTCAAAGGAGGTATTATTTTGACTGACAAAAAAAGAAAAAACGTTGATTGAGGAAGGTTTGGTTACTAAAGCACTTTCGAATGTTATGTTCCGAGTACTTAGTCTTCCATAGGTATCAATCACTCAATCAGAGTTGTGAAACAATGTACAAAACGAAGAGGAAGAGTATTGCCTATTAGAGGTTTGGAAGAAATTCTGACGTTATTGCTTAGAATAAAAACGAATGAGAGTAGTGAAACAAATAGTGAGAATATATTGTTGGGAATAGAGTCTTTCCCTAAAACGAATTCTTTCAAATATTTAGGTTCGATGTTACATAAGAATGGAGGAATTGATGCAGATATTGATCATAGGATTAAAACAGGTTGGCTGAAATGGAAGGCGTTTCAGGGGTGTTATGTGATCTTAAAATACCTAACAAGTTAAAAGGAAAGTCTTACAAGACAGTTATTCGAGCAGCGATACTGTATGGGTCAGAATGTTGGGCAATTAAGTGACAGCGTGTACAGAAGATGAGTGTAAACGAGATAAAAATGTTAAGGTGGATATGTGGACATATAAGAATAGATAGGATACGAAATGAAGTTATCAGACAGAAAGTGGGTGTGACTCCAGTAGAAGATAAGATGAGGGAGTTACGACTAAGATGATATGGTCATGTGAAACGTAGACCAGTCACAGCTTTTGTTAGGGAATGTGAAGGTTGGGAGTTAGCACATGTCAAGAGAGGACGAGAAAGACCTAAAAAGACTATGAGAGAAACCTTGAAGTATGATATGGCCTATCATAATTTTACAGAAGATGATGTACATGACAGATTGGAATGACGCCATCGTATTCATGTAGTCGATCCCATTTGATGGGATAAAGGCTTGATTTGTTGTTGTATTGCTTAGAATGAAAACAAACTAAATTTATTCCTAAAGCTATTCACATAAAATGGTATGAAGGTTTTGTTTGTAGTGCTAATCGCATTGATGTAACGTACTGATGTTTGCATTGTGGCGCCAATTACAGGGGTGCAGTGGTGGTTTGTACCATTCCATGGCTGAGAAGTTTAGTTCTTCAGCATGCTAGCAATATTATATCTCAGGAGTCCTCTTTGGTTGCCCTGAACTCATTATACCAGGTATCCAACTCTGCCTAGGCAGTTTTTTTTTTTTTTTTGAATAAAAAATCGATTTGGTACTACTTTCTCTTACTTTTGACATGAGTATCTGATGGATCAAATTCGTTTCTCCAATAGCTCGCTTTCTTCTCCTTCCGTCTCTCTCTTTTTTTTCTTTTTTTTTCTTTCTTTTTTCTTTTTTTTTTTCTTTTTTTGCTGTTCCTACCTTTATCTCCATTTGACTATCGGTTGTTAATGAAATAGACCTGTTTGCTTCTCACTTTTTTTTTTTTTTTTTGGGCAGCTTATTGAGGCTAGGGTTTCAACTCTACGACCTGCAGTAAAACTGGCTTGCTATCTGGACTTGCTAGATGCAGGGGTAAACACTGTGTTATGTTGCATTCCAGTGAGCTCCTTCTATTGAAATGATACGCTAATTGTGCTCTTTGACATTGATCAGATCGAAGGTGATGGACCGGATGAGTTAGAGGCAATTACTCCCATTGTTTTTGAGGACACTGACAGTGAGGAAGAATCTGAAGATGTGATGGACACCGATGACGAGGACAAGAAAACCGAAGAAGACGACACAATTGAGGACTTAAGTGATGTTAGTGATGACTAAATGGATGTTCAAGACTTCCGTATGTTTCGTTATGAATGTAAAATGCTTTGTTTCCTTTTGTTTTTCCTTGTTTAAATTATGGTTGGAAATTTTGTTATTCCGCCATATTGATTAGTTACTACGTGGAAGAGCCTGAGCAATGTTCCAAGATGTTACATGTTTGATACTGATACTGCTTTCTGATAATCAGAAAATAGCTAGTGATTCATCTGGTAAAACTGGAGCTACACAGGGGGTGCTCCAAGGTGGGTACCGGCAAGAAGTGAGAACGCTGATGTAGCTTTATTCCTTTGCTGTCCTCAGTCCAAGGAGTCTTTACCATGTATTGTTACTCACCAGCTCAATGTCATAGTCGATAGGATTAGAAACATCTGTAAATCTGTATAGTTTCAGGCTGTGAGACTTTGCTTGTCTTGGCGTTGATCTACTTGTTGCCGAGCTACTATCGTTTGCCACAGTTAGTTATGTGCCTTGATTGCTTTTTCTTTACAGCGACTAATGTGGGGAATGAACTGATCACCTTTGCTCTCAGAAGCAAAGCTGCCTTGCCTTGTAAAGCTTTTACAGTATATGAGCACATCACGTCCTTAAAAGCAAACGCATTTTGATCATCATGTTTCGCCTTTTTTGTGATCACCATGATAAAGAAATAGCAGCAGAAAGGAAGGACAAAATGTGAACTCCAAGGAAGGACTTGATGGCAGGAGAGGCGTGGATCCACATCAGTGCTGATGCGGATCAACGTGTTATCTCGTTCCACATTTGTTCGTAGAAAGTATAGAAATATGCTCGTAACGAGTGGAATGCAGTGTCAGGCACATGAGGAAACTGATGTTACAAAAGGTTGGTCCATATAGCCCAAGTTGGATGCTCCATAGATCTAACGAGTGGCTGGAAAAGAGCATATACCAGGGGAAAGTAGGCCAATCTGATACACAACGAATCCTATAAAGGTTGCTCTGATTGGGTCAGCTAACTTGGCCGTGGCATCTGAGTGATCAACTTTTTGATATGATTAAATTGACTAATCATGCGAAAAGGTTATCTTGAATTCCACGAAAGGTGGATCACACGTAGTGAATAAAGTACCGAGGGACAAATTCTTCGGACGGATCAAGCTGGAGTATTAAGAATGTCTCCTCTATCTTAACTTGTTCCACACGGGAGCGTGACATGCAACACTAATGAAATAAGACTGTCAAATACATTTCAGGATTATGAAACTTACGTGTCATAACATTTTCTCTAGGTTTTATCTCTGTTTGGCCTGAACACTCATCACAAACATGTCATATGTAACACTCTGATTATGAATTAGCATGCCATAAACCAAGTACTGTTTCGAGTGCAAATCAAATTGGCAATCTTCTGACAATTTTACAGTGTCAAGTCCAACAATTATTTACAAATCCTGGTAGCGCCAACCAAACATATACTGTGGCAGAACCCATAATCAGCAGCTTCACATGTCTAGCGAATCAAATATAGCAAACCCTACCCAAGAACCTTGTTAAGATACACGAGGTGATTGGCATGGTTGTGAGCGTATTTTTGCAATTTTAACGGCGACAGTTTTAGGAAGTCATTTCGAGTAGCATTGTTGAGCATCTTCTTAGTTTCACCATCAGGAAGACTCCAGTCCAGTAACATCCTGGAGGCAACGCCATCATTTCGCTGCAGTTGAGTAGTAGCTTGTTTAGGAGAAGGATGAGAATCGTTGCCGGATCCAGCAGTATCTGTGAGAGTAGATGTAGTTATATCATGAATACTGGGTCTCTTCCTATCCTTTGCAGTGGAGACCTGCCTTAGAAAGTACTTCTGAGCATGGCTCGCCACTTGGGTTGGTGTCTTTGAGATAACAAAATTCCGCGAGATGTTTCTCCAGTCCCCTCTCCCATGTTTCTTCAAACCCCGTAGAAATCTCCTGCAATATCTCACGGATTTAGCATGGTTCAGAACCAAAACACTCCATGCATACCACCAATGCTGCTACAATAAAGGGATGGATGGTTTGTTTATAAGTTGGCCAAACACTATTCATTGCTTAGGCGAAACGAGTGTGTGCCAAATGGATTATACACACTTTTACCCATGAGTACCCTTAAGTAAGTGCATATTTCTTCCAGATTCATAATCGACTTATCGACAAGTCATAAGCAGTAAACGTAGTTCTATATTATCTCTAAACTCTAGCAGGGCAGACCCGAAGTTTCAGCATCATCAGCCGGTTCCTCGGCTACCTGGGATAACCACAAAGCGAAATGGAAGAGGGCTTCAATGCCTACCATAATGTGGCCAATTAGCATGCGCTACTGGTCAGCATAATGATACAAGAATCGAAACATAACCTGATACCAATTCTCTAAACGCCCTCCTACAGTTGGAATCATCCCAGTGAAAAACACTGGCAAAACAAGGATAGCAGAACAATGAACCATGTACCTGTGTTCATCTTCAGTCCAAGGGACACCCTTTTTCCTCTCATTCTCATGATTTCTAGCCATCCCCACAGACTTCTTCCTCGAGGCACCATCGAACCTACCATCATCACCCCAATCCAAGTCGAAAGGAGCAGTGCCAAGGTAACTTGGAATCGGAACCAACCCAGCTTCAATGCAATTCACATCCTCTTCCAACTCCTCATAGTGCCTGATCACGTCCCAGACCGACTTCCCCGGTACCATGGCCGTGACATGAAGCCATCGGTTCGGGGTCTTATCGTCATACACAGCAAGAGCACTTTCAAACTTCTTGTTCTCTTCTTTCGTCCATATGCCGCCCCTTCCCTTGCTCACTGCAGAAATCAGAAAACCAGAATTTGAAACCAGTGAAGCAGCAGGATACATTGCTTCCATGATGGGAATATAACGGGAATGACGAGTAGAATAAGGGATAGTGAGGAAGTTCAGACCTCCAAAATAGAAGGAGTTTTGTAGGAAGTTGAGGGAAAGAGAAGGAAGGGTAGGTGGGCGGGGGCGGACAATGAGAGGTCCATTCATGGAATAAAGATAGCAGACTGACTCACCAGGACCGTTTAGCTGGGCTAAGAAAATGAAATGTGCAGCTATGTCAACAGTGAATCGTTTACGACTAATAAGTAAATCACGAACACTTTCCCAAAAAAACGATTATGACTCGGAGCATAAGCAGACCATAAGTTGCAGTACGTCGTAAACTTCGTTACAGAACTTATAAAATTAAGCAATAGAACTGCCTGCAAATTGATTATAAACCTTCCCTTTCAGTACACAATGGCAGGATCCTTAAAAAATTGGTAGTGTGCTTTTTAATAGTACTAGTTGTCGCAGGAAGGCCAAGAGAACAGCGGTCCCCAATAAGATAGACAAAAGCACACAGAAACCAAGTATGCTTTACAAATTACAGAGATTGAGACTGGTTGACATGATCTGATTTTTTGTATTGATATAAAAGCTCTCCTCAAATGTGTGCAGATTGTTTCATACTAGAAATCGTAACCAGTCTTTATGCAAAGAGTAATTTTGAGATCTATATGAATTTACTAATAATTTATGACATCAAAAACCAATCTCTACTCTCGAGCATAATAGTGATGGGCTTTTGGAATTGGTGTTAAATACAATGAAATCCCGAACCAGCAAGTATCAAAATCCCAATAACTAAAAAACGAGAATTCATCACATAAAAGAGGACGATTATTGAAAACGGGGTTTCAAATACAAGTATTAAAAAAGAAAACTACAAACACAAGCTGAAATCCACTAGTTCTAGATTTTGTTTTCTGTTTCAACTCTTCCTTTCAAAATAAAAAATCAAATAAAAAATAGTTGTCTTTACTAATAATAGAAAAAAACACATAAAAGTTCAGTAATTATTAACGTAACTGCATATATGCTCCTGCATACCTGGTGGATAAGTGTCACTCTGCGAAGCTGAACCAAAACAAAAATCCCTCGAGATACAACATATGCAGAGCTTTGAACCTCCTTCAGGTTTGCCCAGAACCATGCTGTCAAACATCATCCAACAGCAGGAAGCGATAATCAAACGGAATCCGAATCGTACTTGCAGTAAATCGTAGTCAGACTGCATGTAGGAAAGCTCCCAGAATCAAACTTCCTGTTCATATTGGAGAATCCCCAGCTGCTGCGTCAAAGAGCCCCTGCCATCAAACTATTCTGCTTACCAAATACCTCATCCACAAAGGAACTCATAAAAATCCCCTCCTTCGTAGACTTCCCATCCAAACTTACTATGCCTGACCAGCACTCGTCTGCTATATAGCACAACGCACAGTCACAAGTCAAGGCTACATCTGGAACTGAATCTACTCGGTCACAAATCGACCAATCGTCCATGCAAAATGCAGACCAAATACCTTTAGGCAACCGCAGTTGATTCTACTTCAACGAACAAGCCTCTTCTAGTGCTTCACGCCACCACCACATTAATGCAGTGGAAGAGAAGATATATAAACATTGTTGAGAGTGGTAGCATATTTATAGACTCAAACTAGGGTTAACCTAAAGGTCCCGTAACGTAATCGCCCCAACTCAAACCCCTAATAACTCAAAGCGAAATATAAAGCCTCTGAACTCAGCCAGCGTTGACCTTCTTTTGCACTTTATCCACCATCCTGCCACAAGTGTCAATCGTCCAAAATCAGGGCAATCTGCCCACCGATAAAATCTTAAAAAGGTCAATGTCAGGGGCTTGTTATCCCACCTTTGCACAATCGAGTGCCAGAATGATAGAAACAATTAACACTGTTTGCCAATAGGAAACCTGGATTACCTACTTTCCTTCTTTGTCAACTGTTCTGCTTGATGCTTGTCATTGATATGATGTTTCAATGAGACATCACAGCAATCATTCTTACATCCAAGCTCTCAGAGCAGATCACCTAAAACAGCCGAAAGAAGAAACATGTAGAATAAAAAAACTAGCATAATTAACTTTAAAACCTCACTATTATTAAGCACCATAACATCACATCACATAGGGGCATCCGAAAACTTGACACAAACCAGAAAAGAACAACTCCAATGGTGGTCGACAGATAGCCTAAGTGGCATAGGTTAAAGATAACGAGTGCAACTCAGCAGAAAATCCATAAAATTGATGTAAAATGACCAGAATTTTAAGCGGCAGGAACTGTAACTAACCTAAAATTGACAGATGACCTATTGTTCCCAAAGTTGGCTACAAAAAACCATATTTTCATACGATATATCCAGCAGCATCTTCCTCCTTTTTATTGGTCGGAGAAGAGAACTTCAACCCAAGCAACCTGGCAAAAAATGGGAGAGGGAAAAGTGGCCTCATTCAGTTCCAAACAAAAAATAATATAATCACAGTGACAATAGATGGATCTCCATGACATGAAGATCCTAGCTTCTTACCTCGAATATCATCTTTCTCCAGTTAGCCCAGCAAGGCTCCCAAGTTAAGTTATCATCACATCGATCTCAAAGAGCTTCAACTGCAACGTTCCACAGTTTGAAGAGTCAAGACATGTGAAATTACTTGCATGTAAAATGAGTGAGGCAATGCACCTTTATGCTTTAGATGGACTTCTGCATACCACAAGATGCAGAACGACCCTTCCCTGGATCTAACTGTCATCCAGTCCTTCAGGACATGCACCTCGCTACTTCTTCATCTGTAGCAACAATCATCATCCAACCTGGGACCAAAGGCACAACGTCCTAATTTAAACAGAAATACAAAGCAGCACATCAACAGCGACAACTATCTGAAATGAGAAAGTAGAGTGGTATAGTACCAAACCACCACAATACAGAAGCAGTGCAATGGAATAAATCCATGCTACTCGATGCTCAGTTTTATTGGCTTATTGCTGCAAATGGCCGAACATTCATTCAACATGATACCAAGCTGACACCTGATTAGTACACATCAAAATTCAAGTCTACAACATGACTGCTTTGTAATGCACAAATTATTGCTAAATGTAATGGAAAATAACACTCAGAGAGAAAACAATAAAGAAGGGAAATGCTTCCAATCAGAGGCTTAAAATCTGATCATAGTTAAGTAATCAAAGTAGCAGAAAACTTAGTTGGATGACCAAGATCTTTCAGCAATAAGTTCCCCACTAATTCAACGATAATCCTTAAAGGACAATTTATTAACCTTAAAGAAGACGCCAGAGCATCTGGTCTATAACTGGAACGCTTGGGTTGTTGTTGTTAGTGGTGGTGTAAAGAAGGGGCTAGACCGTTCTTTGGATATGACCAATGCGATGACTTTGTGTTCTCAGAGTGGGTTCCACATCAGGAATTGGCGGAGATAAGTAATCATATGAGTATCACCTCACTGAAACTTAACGGTAATTTTTCATATTTCAAATTACTTTGAATTACGCGGTCAGGTTATAAAGTTTGTAAACTATATTAGTTTCTGACATTACAACCCTAAAGATGAAGTCAGTCAAATCTTAGCTTGATGAGAATAGGCTTTTAATCAAATCCATGCATCTTAAAAACAAACAAAACAAAATAAAATAACTGTAAGGAATAAGAGAAAACAAAACTTTATACAACTGCATGGGGTTGGCCACATGTACAGTACGACATCATTATCCTTAAGGCCCTTCATGACACCTTGAATAAATAATAAACGAAACTTACAAAATTAAACTAAAAAAACTAACTTGCCCAGGGTCAAGGTCTTTTGGTCTGGACGAGGTTCACGAGGCAACAAGGCACAATGCCTAATCTCCTAAATAGAGGATTTTAACATCCAAAATTAAACATATGGACAAGACATCCATGCTAGTTGGTGGGTAGAAGAATAAACTTATTCTATACACCTTCTTTTAGATTAGAAAAGAGTTCCAAAAAATGTCTTAAAATGACACCATTTTCTCTAGAGAACGCATGAACTTGAGTGATAGAAACCCAAACAGCAAGAGAAATGAAAATTTCAAAAAAAAAATAAAAAAATCACACCAATTGCCTCTATTCAGTAAAATTTTATAGAATACTATTCTCAAGACACTGACCAAGTATTTTTTTCTACTCACCTAATTAATTCAACTGTTTTCTTTTCTTATGACCAGTGTGCAAATACAAGTGTAAAACCATCAAAACCAGCGCAACAACAACACTGTGCAATCAGATGTAAAACCCTATAATTTGAAACAGTAAGAACTAGAGACAAAAAAGAAGGAAAAAAAAAGCTCAAAGAGGTACAGATAGCAGATACCTTCTGTCAGACTACGAGGTCTGAAGCCGAAGCTTTCTAATCTTCTTAGACAATTTTCCAAAATTTCTTTCAGGGAGTCACTTATTCCATCAGAGTCCAACAAGCCATACAATTTGGCAACAAAGGTGCAGCTTATTGGGAAATGTTTGTCTAACTTATCACTGACATAATGAATCAATACACCATATGGAGCGCAATTTGACGAGCAGCCGCTCTCCACCATCTTTACTAACCAATCGAATGCTTCCTCATCCTTGCCATGTTTGCAAGTCCATTTATCATGATGGTATATGTGTGGCCAGTCGGTTGTATGTTCTTACAAGAAAGTCCAGAAAACAGCTCACCAGCCTCTTTTACCAGGCCACGGTTACACAAGCCATCGATGAGGAAGTTGTAATCACGATATTAGGGGGCAATCCCTTCTTCTCAACTGCTCTTCGCAGCGCAAAGGCCTCATGAAACTGTCCTCCGTAGCATAGCCCTCGTGGTAAACTACCAAGGGTCACAACGTCTGGATCTTGTCCATGATCTAGCATATCCTTCAACAATCTTTTTGCAAGCCGAGGACTATTCGCCCTGAATAACCCATCAAGAAGAGTAGAATAGGTGATCGTGTTAGGAGCAAATCCTTTCCGACGAATATCTTCATACAACTCCAGTGCCGCCTTTACTTTCCCACTCTTGCAATACCCATTTATCAAGATGTTATAGCAGACAATATCCGGTTTACAACCACCCCTTTCCATTTGATGAAGCACTCTCAACGCCTCGCCTACTTTCCCTGACAAAAAATACCCCTCCATGACCTTACCATACGCGACAACACCCAAACCCTTGCCTCTATCTCTCATTGCCCTCACAACATACTCCGCTTGCCCGATCATCCCTTCCTTGCAAAACCAATCCACCAACCCGCTCACCCTGTCCGCAACTCCAATCCCCATCACCCCATCAAGCAACACCCTACCCTCACTCCACCTACCCAACCCACACAACTTTTTCACCAACGACCCGAAGCCAACCACATTCGGCATATACCCATAACCCACGATCTCCTTCCCGACACTCACCGCCTCGCCCACCAAACTCTCCTTACAAACATTCTCACACACACCCTCATCGACCCTCCTAATCACCCTCACAACCCCACTCAGTTCCACCTTCAAGGTCACCCCATCAAACTCATGCCCTTCTTTCATCATCTTCCCCAAGAACGAGAATCCGATATCCGGGCAATCCACACGACAACAGCAATCAATCAAAATCGAGTAGGAATGTGTATCCGGTGCAATCAATCAAAATCGAGGAGGCGATAAAGCTTGATGACGGTAACGAACTCTTTGAACTTGGTCATGGAGGCGAGGAGCGGGTTGAATTC
>JAOVYX010021342.1:0-23121 GCA_035668315.1 Drosera spatulata
TTACGTTATAACGTCGTACGTACGTTATATTTAACACGTGTATTTGTTAAACACATACGTTACACCAATATAACGTTGTGTTTAACGTTACGTATTCGTTATATCATTCGTATTTTTAAATAGCGTTATATATATATATATATATATTTGTATAATTAATATCAAAATTTTGGGGTATTACAGGCACGGATGGAGATACGGACTCCGACTCCGACTCTACCCACGACCCCGATTCGAATTACCTTCCCGAGTGTGACACTGACTCCGACTAGGATCAGCTCCAGGGTTATTCTTAGCAAATTGAAAAATATCTATATCTGTATGTACATATATGGAGAAAGGACTGTCTAATGTTTGGGATTGAATACAGCCCTTCACTCTCTTTTGGTGTAGCCTGAAAAAGGCGTCTTTTGCGGAGAATAAATGGAGCGATGTTTCTAAATACCAACTTCTTGTTTCGACATGTAAATGCTCTATCCTATTAACGATGATGAATGTCACTGGTTGTTATACAGACATGCCGCAAGAAGCAATAAACATGTCTCAAGAAGGGGCTGCAAATGAGTCGTAGGAGGCTGGGAGCATGTCATCTCCTGACCTGAACATACCCCTACAAGGGGCAATCAATAGCAACACTGTGCAAGATCCACCAGCCCCTAGCGCTCTTGAGCAATTGGTGGGGGAATTGATCAGAGAAAGAAGGAGGGATAACCCCACCCAAGCATATGACGGTGATCACTATTCCCGTCGTATCCTGGCCTACAACCCTCCCAGATTCTTCGACACGGGCGATCCTGCACTATTGGAGGATTGGATCCGTGAAATGGAGAAGCTATTTGATTTGACGCAGTGTCCTGATCAGTGGAAGATACATTGCGCTGTTTACTATATGAAGCGAGAGGCCGATGTCTGGTGATGTACGGTGGAAGAACGTGCCAAGACACCAAGGTTTAATTGGTTACAGTTCACTGAGCTCGTCAGGAGTCGGTTTTATCCAGATTCCTTGAGAGATCAGAAAGAAGAGGAGTTTAAGAAGCTTACAGAACCATCAGTGCGTGATTTGTCGGACGATATAAACATCGAAGAAGAAGGGGAAACCGCATTGTAATCCTTGGAAATCGCCGTCTTTCCCGGATGACATGGTTAGAGTAGTCGAAGAACGAGTGATCTTGACCTTGATTGCGTTGTGGATGTAGAGGGAGTAGTTGACGAAGGAGTTCCGTCGCCTTGAATTCATCGTTGTCGAATATGTGAAACCAATTTCGTAATGGGAGCTGTCGTTACTGCTTGTTTGGGAGTGGGAGCATGGAAGTTAGACAAGGTTTTTGGGTTATTGATTGTGTTCCAAAAACTTGAATATAAGAAGAATGTAATAACTTTCTTTTCTAATTTTAGATTTGGACAATTAAGGGCTTAATTAAAAAAAAAAACCTAATGGTAAAATAAATTTTTGATATCACCAAGCAGTTGGTAAATAGTTTTAATTTTTAGCACTTAATGATAATTCACTCTACTATAATTTGTTTGTTGTTACTCCAAAAACAAACCAACTTACAAAACAAATCTAAAAGCACCAAAAATAATTCGTTTTCAAAATTGAGCATGGGATTAAAATACGTAGGCTTGCAAACCATAGCTACAAAGCTGAAAGCACACCATAGCATTTTGACTATTTTGATCACTACTCTGTTTTCCAACTTCCCTATCAAAAGAAATCTTTGCTCATAGCATCACCTAATTTTCACTCTTCTCCTCAATGTTCAAACCAACAAAACCAAATAAAACAAATACAAACGAATGCAAGCCAACAATGGCGAAGATTGAAGAACATTCCCCACCAAAGATACCCTTCAAAACAAAACTCGTCCTCGCCGTGATGGACTTCATCCACCGTCGTGCAGTCCGCCCCAACGACACCCTCAATCGTCGCATAGGCAGCCTCGTTTGGTCGCCTGGCACCCTCAACAACACGGCGCCAGCTCCCACGACATCCACGTCGACCCTACTGGAAACCTCTGGTTCCGCCTCTACGTTCCCACAGGCCCGTCAAACGGAGCCCGTTTCCTACCCGTCATATTCTTCTTCCACGGAGGCGGCTTCGCAGTCATGTCGGCTGCATCGGTCCTCTTCGACACCCTCTGTCGTCGCTACTGTGCAAACTCAACGTCCTCGTCGCGTCCGTCAACTATCGACTGATCCCCGAACACAGGTTCCCGTCCCAGTACGAGGACGGGTTCGACATGATCAAGTTCATCGACGACAATCACCACAACATCGAATGCTGGTCCCATAGGGCCGATCTGGGCCGCTGTTTCCTCGCGGGAGACAGCGCCGGAGCCAACCTGGCCCATCACGTGACCGTACGGATATGTAAGCAGGAAACTGAGTTCAAACGGGTGAAGCTGAAGGGGCTGATTTCCCTGCAGCTATTTTTCGACGGACAAGAACGGACCCGGTCCGAGCTCAGGCTCGAACGGGTTCGTTCTTGAAAACGTGGTTGACGGACTGGGCCTGGAAGGCGTTCCTGCCTGACAGGCTGGACAGGGACCAATGGGCCGTGAATGTGAGTGGGCCCAATGGGGTTGATATATCAGGCCTGGTTTGTTTTCCGCCCGTGGTGCTGTTTGTTGGTGGGCTTGATCCGTTTGAGGGATTGGCAGTTGAGGTATGGTCAGTGGTTGAAGCGGATGGGTAAAGAGGCATGGCTTTTATGCTGAAAATAATGCGAGCGAAGCGGAGGTGGTGATTAAAGAGATTAAGGCTTTTTTCGAGAGCAATGTGAGAAGGAGTGATGAGCAGAGGCTTTGGCATTATTATCTGTCGCTATATTAGAAGTCTGAGTTTGTAAGATAGATGCAACAAATGGTCGAAAATAGAATCCTTTTTGTGCATTTTTACTGACAAGATCTTTGTTTGCCTTTCAACGATAAATCAAGAACCTGATTCTAACCTGCCATGTTCTCTCTACAAACTCTGAAACTCATATTCATCGACGCAAAACAACAAAAAGGTTTCATGGAACAAAACAACATAAAATCCCGATGCTCTAACAAACCTTACCAACTCCGCAACCTTCCTTGCTATCAAGTCTCTCCCACAAACCAGGGCCGTGAATGTTAGTGGGCCGAATGCTGTTGACATATCAAGCTTGAATTTCTCGTTCGTGATGATGTTGGTGGGGAGGCTCGACCCGTTGAGGGATTGGAAGCTGAGGTATCGTAAGAGGTTCGAGAGGATGGGTAAAGAGTTTGTTTTGGCTGATGTTGCGAATTGGTCCCATGGTTTCTATTTGTTACCAGAAAGTCCCTGAATCGGAAATGGTAATGGCCGAATGGCCGATGTTAAGGTGTTTTTGGATAAACAATGTAGGAGACGGATCAAGCCAGGTAAGGTTCAGGTGTAGCTTGGAGAGGATAATTAGCAGGATTACCAGTGATCATGAGCAAAGAACAAAATCATAAATGAAATTGTCGGTGAAAACGTTCTGTAGTATGCAACAAAAGGGACCTGTGATCCGACAAGCTACCAGAATTCACCAAACCATATGACCAAAGCATAGTATTTCATCTTCCAAACGTCTTTCTGATTTCAAACCTCGACTAACGATCGAGTGAGCTGAGAAGTGAATATCATGAACGTGATTCTTAATTTGTGTGCTCCCTCTACAATTGCCAAAATTTCAATCCATCAAAACAAACCAGCAAATAGATCTCATGAAATATAGCAACATATCTTCCCGCTTACAGCCCTCTGGCAACCAAGTACATCTCTCAGAAAACAAAGCCGCAAATACAACAAGGTAGTTAAAAGGAAATCAGTACTCCCACAATATGAACAACTATATGAGTTATATCGTATGTGCTCATAAGCCTTCCGAGTATGAAAATTCTATGCATGATAGATGTGTCGACAGATTAAGCTGAAAACACCCGCTGATATTTTGGAGGAAGCTTAAAAATTTCCATCAGCAGGCAGCCAAAAAAAACTTAGATGATGTGTTCTCTATGAGGCCACTGTACAACAGAAGGAAGAGGACAGTGAGGAAATAGGGCGACCAACCTTTCATGTCAACTGCTTCTGAGTCGTTTGATCAGCGGCTGCATCCTCACTTTTGTTCATGGCCTTCTTTGCTAGCTCATAACCAGCAAAGTTCATGGCCCCCAATGGCGCTATCCAGAAGAACCGAGGAACTGCACCTTTGAATAAACCCAGAGGTCCTTCACGGCGAAGAATAGACATTGCAATCATTGCCATAGAGACCCGATGGCCATGGGGTGCCGTCATTGTTCTTGTCTTGAGCACATCAAAAGGCGTAGTGACGACAGCAGCAATACCACCAGATAGAGCCCCAACAGCGATTGTTTCCCATGGCTTCAGCTCTCGACCCAGGAGATGCTGAGCAAGCTAAATTAACCAAAATACAGATAGGTCATTACGCTTGCACACCGACCACAAAAACATACAAATAATAATTAAAAATAAGGAAAGTCCGACAAAAGTAAATCGGCCGTGTTGACATTATCCTAACCCACCCCACCCCCAGAAAAAAAAAAAAAAAACCAGAGATTTATAGGGTGTTTTCGAAGCTTCAGTTGCTCTAGTATCAACAGCCTAGGCTGGCAATATACTTTGATTAGCAAACTAAGGAAATGACATTCAGATCCAATACTAATTAACACGAAAATTCACTTGCCTGATCCGTAGGCTGTAGGAGACTTGCCTTTTTTAAGTGATCATATCAAGGTTGTAAAAACAAGTTGCTCCGGCACCTTCTAGGGCATAAAATAGCTTATACTGGCTAATGAAACAAACTACTAACCATGTCTAATGGTTTCCATTACTAAGTGGCCTAAGATCTAAAACACATATATGGATACTTTACTTGCATTTTAAGAGCATTATTCATAAAGGGCTTGGTGAATTTGTGACTGCACATAAATAAGCTTATTTATGGCTATATTTTTGGATTTGAAAAACGGTTGAGATTAAAAAATCATTTTCACATTAATTGTAAAGTGAGGAATCAACCTTAGACTCAACCATTCATCTCCAAATTGAAAAATCTATCCACACATAAGTTTATTTGTGACTAACCACAAATCCATTATTCTCATTCATAAATAAAAGGTCATAAAAATATGTGCATACCTTTTTGGACTCGGCATATAGCCCCATGCCAGCTACATAGAAGGGAACCTCTCGGCAAAGAGTTACACCCGTCCCGCGAAAGAAACCTTTCAGACCGTCATGCTTCCAGGTGAACACAATTGCCTCCCCAACATTGTCAAAAATCCCTGCCTGTAGTCTTTGCTTCAGGACTTCACATGGAATTCGTGTAGCCGTCCCCAATAATGTGCTGCAAAATGATGCCAAAGATTGGACCTGAACAAGAAATCAGCATCAACTGCTTCTACACATAAGTAGTTTTCTTCAACATCAACCGTAGAGAATCAAAGTATCAAACAAAAACATAGAAAGACTATATCGTCAAAGAGTGAGAGAACGACCTTAATAGGATTTACTGATTTCAAATAAGGTTTGTGATCTCAAGAAGCTTCACATTTATAAAGATAAAAATACAAGGTAGGATAAAAAGAGAGGGTGAAAAAAAAGGCAAAATGACAAAGCAAAGGGCTGCTGCATCGATATTACAAGAGGGATCCTTCGACATAACTAGCATATACCTACCACAAACAGAGACATTGAAGTTAGAAATACTGAATGCTCGTAATATTTAGTATCTTGATATACAATTTATAATGTCTTCTTCCAACAACCTAAATCTATATGAAAATCATGGATACTGAGAAAGAGGGAGCATGGACTGTGGTGAGAAAGAGGAATATGACTCTGGTTGATAGTGTTGATCCCCAAGCTTCTTCTATGGTTGCTAAAGCCTTTGATGCTGTACAAGAGCAAGTGATTAGAATCCTATCCTCTCCAGAAGTGAGAGAGCTTGGATAATATGTTAGGGGTTTGGAATGTTAGGGGAATAAATAAGCTTGAGAAGCATAATGCCCTCAAGCTTTTTGTTAGTAGGAATAAGATCTATGGGTGTCTTAGAAACTAGAGTTAAGCTTGCTCAATTTAATAAAATCTCAGCTAGTTGTTTTAGACATTGGGGTGTTCTAAACAACTACTTTCTCCGTCCCACATAATTTGTATCGTTTTGCCATTTATGGATGTCCCAAATTTTTTTGCAACATTTCTATTTTTGAAATGTTATGCGTGGTTAAAAATTAAAGAAGGTGGAGAGAGAAATGAATGTGTGGTTGAGTTGAGAATTAAAATTGAAAGAGGAAGGAGGTAGATCTAAATTTGCGTGTCAAAAGTAAATGTTGCAAAATATGTGGGAGTATTAGTTTGCCTATAATGGTAGAATATGGGTAGTTTCGAATAAAGCTTGTTTTGATGTGAAGTATATCGAAGGGAATGACCAGGTGATGCATGTTGAGGTGTCTGGTACTACTGAAAAATTTGAGGCCCTTGTCTCAGTAGTTTTTGGAGCAAATACCAGGAGTCAGAGAAAGCAACTATGGTCCGGTCTTCAGGAAATGGGGGCTAAAAACATGAAGCCTTGGGTTTGTAATGGGAGACTTTAATGCGTACAAGGAGGATGAGAAGATTGGTCATGCAGGTATTCATGTTGACCCATGTGATGACATGAAGCGTTGTATGCAGGAGTATGAGCTGGAAGACTTCCATGCTGTTGGTCCCTTCCACACGTGGTGTAATAATCAAGGTCAAGATAATTGGATGCGTATTGAACTAGATAGAGTGATGGGGAATCAGTTATGGATGGATACTTACAAGACTTTGGTGTGATTTCTAGAACCTGGGATATCTGACCATTGCCCAGCCATCGTACAGCTCTGTCAGGAATTTCACAGGAGAATTCCCTTTCGTTTTGTGAATGCTTGGGCGAAGCATCATGAGTTTAAAGACATAGTTCAAAGGGGATGGCAAACTCATATCAGAGGTAGCTTCTTATACCAAGTTACTCAGAAACTCAAGTTATTGAGACAGGGCTTGAGGAAGCTGCATCAGAGATTTTTCTTAGGTATATCAGAAAGGGTTGAGGAGGCCGGTATTGTCCTGAAGAGAGAACAAGAGGAGCTCAGAGAAAACTGCACTGAGGGGAGATTGAGGATGATAACTGCCATGGGCCAATATAGGGATCTGCTTGCTTCTGAGTAAATGGTGTTCAAGCAGTTAGCAAAAGAGGTGTGGTTCCAGTCTATGGATAGATGCTCTAAGTACTTCTTCAATGTGATCAAGGGGAGAAAGAAGAGAAACTTCATCATGGGCATCCAGGATGAGTCAAAGAACTTGATCACTGATGAGGCTCTTAAGCCTCTTATTCAAAAGGAGTTTGTTCTCTACTTCTCTAGGCTACTGGGTACTCAGACCAGTATTGAACACGACATGCCGATAGATGTGTTACTTGAAGGACCTCTCCTTGATGATGAACAAAAGCAGATGTTGCAGATGGATTTTAGAACTAAGGAAGTATTTGAGGCTTTGAAGGAAATAGATGACACAAAAGCTCCAGGTATGGGTGGTTTTTTTTTGCTTTTTTCTTTAAAGCAGCTCGGAAGATTATTGGAGGTGATGTTACAAGGGCGGTACTGGCATTTTTCCATTCTGGGAAAATGCTATCTGAGATCAATACTACAGTAGTCTATATGATTGCAAACCTTTCAGATTTCATCCAAGGTGTAGGAAGCTCAGAATAATTAATCTGAGCTTTGCAGACGACCTTATGATTTTCTGCAAGGCTGATGATACATCTTTGAAGCTGGTTAAGAAGCAGTTGGAGGAATTTGCTATGGAAAGTGGGTTGGCTGTCAATCTCCAGAAGAGTGCAATGTTTATTGCAGGGGTTGCAGAGAATAAAAAGGCAGATCTGTTGAAGATCACGGGGATACAACATGGGGTAATGCCTATAAGGTACCTTGGAGTACCTCTATCTGCTCAGAAACTAGGTATCAGAGCATATGATGGGTTGATTGACAAGATTACCGCACGAATAACCTCTTGGCATGCTAAATATTTGAGTTATGTAGGTCCTTTGCAGTTGATCAAGTCTGTATTGGTCTCGAATTTTTCTGCTACCTGTGGCAGTATCAGATAAGATTGAAGAGAGATGTCAAACTTACCTGTGGTCTGGCAGTGCTCTTTCTCCTTGTCGTGCCTTGGTTGCTTGGAGTGATGCTTGTTTGAGTAGGGAGCAGGGAGGACAGGGTCTTAAAACATTGAGAGCTTGGAATACAGCTATGATGTTCAAGTTAGTATGGGCAGTTCGGCAGAAGCAGGATCATTTATGGATAAAATGGCTTCATGAGTAGTACTTAAGGGGTGAAGAGATATGGTATGCTCGAAGGAAGGCAGGCAAAGGTTGGGTTTGGACATCATTATTACGAGTTTGAGATGAGATGTTGAAGAGAGTACCAAGGGTTGAGATGAGTAGAAGATGGGGAGCTGGATATTTAGTCAAAGATGGATATCACAGCTTAGTAGAAGAGAAGCCCAGGGTTGAATGGAGGAAGCTGGTATGGTGTCGATAGGTGAGACCAAGAGAAAGCTTCATTTTGTGGTTGGCAGTTAGAAGAAGGCTTAGAACAAAGGCATGGCTCAAGGAGAAAAAGATTGTTCAGAATGATGTATGTTGTTTATGTGGGATGCAGGTCGAAGACCTTGATATCACCTATTTTTTCAATGCTCCTACTCTTCTGATGTGTGTGATAGGATATTGGAACGTCTGGGATTGAGGAGTAGAAGATTAACTGGATTTGATCAATGGTGGAAATGGTTTTTAAAGGTAGCAAGGGGATAGGATTTGATCTGGATCCATCTCTAAGCAAAACTCATGCAAAGTACACAAGCACTTTGATTTACAAAGAAGATTGGGGCCACCGAATTCATCCAGAAAAAATGGCAGAAAGAATAACACAAAAATGGCAGAAAGAATAACACAAAAATGGCCTCGAGTTATACTAATGACAAATCTAGCACATGAGGACAAACAATCTACAACAGCCGCCCATATTCACCATAGCAGAGAGAAATAACCAGTGAAAACAACAATATAAATAGCAAAAGGCAAAAGAGAAGAGAACATTAGTTTTGCATCAGAAGGTGCACGTAGGAAACACAATACGTTTAAAAATTATCAGCCTATCACAAACTTAAGTAAAAATAGTCCAGGGAATTTACCTGTATATCAGGGAGAGCAGGTGCAATGTTTACTAAGAGAAGTTTACTAGCTTCAAAAATTCCAGTTCTCAGGCCATGGCTGGAACATCAATGAAACAACATACTCAAAGGAAAGATCATCACTATTGGCTTTGATAGCGCTGCAACGTAGAAAAAGGAAGGTAACCAACCTAGTAAATTGCCCAAGAATGGCTGGAATTGAACCCCTATAAAGCCCCCGAACACCAATTTGCGGAAGTCTTGATATGAGCTCTGGCAAGGAGAGTGTTGATGCTTGCACACGAGTCTAGCATACCAGTAAAACCACTAAGAGATAAGCACAAGATATATAACAAAATGATGAATGGATAAAAACAAAACCAGCAAGTTTTCTACCACATGGATTTTTTACAGTCCCATGAGATAGTTTCTGTCAGAATGGTAAAAGTAAAAGGCTACAGACACCCAATGCCGCGGTTGTTTCTGGAGAACAAGCAGGCTAACACATGGTATGATTGAAAATACTGAACTTGGTCTGTCCCCTGAATCAGAAATATGGCTATACACTGCTTGCTTGTAAAAGGAACAAAAAAAGAAAAGAAAAAGCCGGTTTTATGATTCTCAAAGTTCCAGAAGTCGCTATGCACAACATGCACGTGCAACAAGCAACTAAGAAACCTATTGTTAGAGAAAAACATTACCTTCATTGTATCCATGGGATGCATTAATGACGTGGACAGTGCACTAGATAGGCCTCCAGCCAAAGCAGATCGCAAAACACTGCTCGCAGGTATTTCTACAGGAGGTGCAACAGCAACCACTGTAGCAGCTTCAAACCATATGTTCCTGTTCATCACCACAAACAAGGCAACAACACTGAGAAGATGAAAAGGATGACAATCCATGAGACAGTCCTATACAATTTTAGAAACATATGCTTAATCCTCTTTATTCTCATCAGTTTGATCTTTTAGTTTGCTATTCGAGTGAATAACATTGATGGAAAATTAATTCGATTCCCAAAGTAGGTTTGATTCACGAAGCTGCCTCAGTACCACATACAAATGAGCTTATGTTGGAAACTCAAAAATGGGACCCAATACACCATTGAGTCTATGACCTAAAGAAATGAAGGTAAAGTAAGAGCCTCTACTTCAGAATAGGTTTTGAACAAACTCATCAAGAGGGAAAAAAAGGGGGCCAAAAAAAAAGAAACACAGAATGAAGAGAGCTTTAGAGCAAAGAGGTGAAATTAGACTTGTCCAAGATGTTGCTAAATTCTCATGAACTTCAGAAGCTTAAAAGAACTAAGCCGCAAGTTACCAGCTTCAAAACCTTAAAAAGCAGTACTGAACTAATAAGTCAAATGCAACTCAAAGAGCTTCGTTAATTTGGCCAAGCCAACATTGATATCCCACCACAACCCTTTCTTTGGCAGATATGCAGGAATCCATATCTCTCTGCTGATTTCTTCAAAATATATGAGATTCAGCTGGATAGCCAAGAAACAATGATGCCCTGGACGACACACATGCTACAATGGCCGGGACAAAGGGTTAGCCCTGGTGTTCCGCTGGAGATAAGAACCTAATGAAGAACAAAATCTTTTCATTTCTTATTTCACTATGTTCAACTCTATGTATTCCTCTATCAGTAGAGTACATTGAATGGACAGAAATCGCTATAATAGAGTTTCTCTTATTCGTATTAAGAGCTACTCTAGGAAGAATGTTTTTATGCGTTGCTAACGATTTAATAACTATCTTTACTTTGTAGCTCCAGAATGTTTCAATTTATGCTCCTACATCTGGATAAATCAAGAAAGATGTACGGTCTTATGAGGCTATTATGAAAGATTGACTCATGGGTGGGACAAACTCTTCTATTCTGATTCATGCTATCTCTGGGCTATATGGTTCATCTGGGGGAGAGATCGAGCTTCAAGAAATAATGAATAGCCTTATCAATACACATATGTATAACTCCCCAGGAATCTCAAGAAGAGGATCGAACCCTTTCTTCGGACTCTTTTTCCAATTCGATAAATCTTGGTTGATCGTAGATTTCATTCGAATTCTATTGAGTATCCTTTCCGATCTTATCCCTTTGAACTCCAGATTCGAAGTTGCGATCGGATCTATTCATTAAAAAGAATCGATTCAATACATTTCTTATGTACCCATAGGTCCTCTATTGGCTTTGAATCAGATTTCGGATCAATCTATATTGATTGACTGTCTCCATTATGTTGTTGCTAGCAAATAACACTCTTTTTTTCCTTTCTTTTATTGCACAATCTTTAAGTGATAGGAGGGCGAGGGCACCAAAAGGGAGGTGCGGAGACTAGGCATGAAGTAAAAGAAGATTGCATCATCCTTCTATTGAAGCTTCAAATCCCTGAGGGAGAAAGGCGTTAGCAAGTAATTCCTCTCGCTTGAACGTCTTGCCTTTCTGAGCCCTTCTTCTTCGCGTGAACAAGCCCTTACTTGCAAAGACCTTATTTGCGGCATCCATATGAATTGCTGCTAACATCGGATTCTGTCCATCTACAGTTCCTTCTCTGTGCTGCTCGTGGGATATCGTAACTATTGATCATGTCTGCTGTCTCTAGCGTCTTTCTTCGAAACCTTATCATCTTTCGATGCATATCGTGTTTAAATGGGGAAGGCCTTCACGGAATGAGGAGGATCGGGGATGGGCATCTAAAATGAAATAGATCCCCCACAATTTAGGAGTTTTCCCAGCTCAAGGCACCAAGATGACCGAAGAAGATAGAGAGAACTCGAGTTAAAAGTCCGAGTAAACCAAGAAGAAAGTCAGTAGGAATCGAACTTGTCTCAGGTTCTGAAAGAAAGGAGAAGGTCGCTCAGTCACTTTCCGGGCTTCTCCTGACTCTTGGAAAGGATGAGCGAAAGCTGCTAGCCGATCAAACTGATAAGAAAAAAAAAAAAAACCAAAACTAGAAAACCGGAGAGGTACATAAGAGAAATGCAGAAACCTTCTTCTATCAATTTTCATCAGCTTCCAAGCTAAAGCCAGACACTTCATTGTCTATAGAGGAGAGGGTAAGTTGACTTCCGGCACTCATTTTCTTCACATCTTGGCTCGAGCAAATTAAGATACGTTTTACCATGTTACAGAATTCCTGTCATGGGTCATCCCATGAGCATCATATTTCCTTTATCATCTGTAAAGACAATTTACCACTGATTCCGACGACGTAGCTCTCCCTTGATCTCAAAGATCTCTTCGAGTTCATCTATGAGCTCATCATAACCTTTCAACACAGTTAAGTCTACTGCACGACCCACTGCCATGCCTTGCATTTGAACCTTAGTACGACTTCGAGTAGAAGTGCTTTGTTTGCTTTGAACTTCTTTTGGTGATATTTGCAACTGCCCTTGTTGTTCCTGACAATCCTTTTAAAAGTAAGACTTCTGGTCTGAATTCCCAGCCGATAATGTATTTGGCACGTGTCTTTTAACAGAGCCAATGGAATACATTTGATGGGCTTAGTCAGGGCTTCTTTCCCTTTTGTCTTCGGTTAACTGAGATTATGTCTTCTTGCGAACGTACTCTCCTTTATCTTATTACCGGCTTAACCGATGCTTATTCCCCAGATAGCCTCATTCCTCCTTCTATTTTGTCTAAAGACCCTTAGGCTATCTCTTCAAAGTGATTACCCCCTCAGCCTGGTGGTAAAAACTTTTTTTTTAATTCGTTTCGATAGTGAGCGACAAAAGATATATTTCTGAGGAAAGTGCGCTGGTTAGTAGTTGGGACGATATCCATTGTTGACTCTAACCCGTGCAAAGCGACTCTTATCTAGCCTGCTGAATCAATTGCTCTATGGTCACCTCTCAATCACTTAGTTTATTACCTAAATAACCCTTGGCATTAGTCTTGAAGGCATAGAAGCATCTTGGCCTTTGGGTATAGCGGCCCATGAGAGTGAGTCACCAACTTCAACGCCAGGGCCTTACAAAGCAAGAACAAAAGGCTATGGGTTCTTCGTTCCCGCCCTTCAACCATTGACTAAAAGTCTCCCTCAAAGCTTCAAGGGGCTCAATTGAATTGGATGCAAGTGCCTATCTCCCCTATCCCTATCTATGCAATTTGTTGATTCTCAAGAAACCAAGCGCAGGGAAGCTGAAGATGTAGAGAGAGAAAGAAAGCTTTTTTCGTGGAGATTGACTCATTGTAAAGGATATATAGCATCTTACAACCGAAATGGAACTATGTTTTTCCTTCTTTTGGAGGGGAATACGTTTGTCTATCTCGTAATGGCTAGTATAGAAATCCTAAAACTTAACCAGTAACTTGTCTATCAAGCAAGTCCCCTCTTCATCTCTTCTCAATTATCTACCTCCTATATTGCATGATCACTAATTGGACCTACCATAAATAAGCCAGTATGGGCCATACTGAACCTAGCTAAGCGAAATATGAATTCCTCCTATGCCTAATCAATAGGCTTCACTCCAATAGGATTTAGATAGGTGAGAAGATTGAAACTAAAAGCAAGGCTTGGCGTGGGACCGGAGCTGGAAGACTCGGGGTTGGTAATGGTCCTCATGCACCTTACTTCTTTCATTTTAGTATTCCGTACTCTTATATGAGGTCAGTAAACAATTTACTAAGCAAAATAAAAAGAAAAAAGGCCCCGTTCTGATATGGATTTAGGAGGTTTTTTGCATCCTTTAGAATAGGCTTTCGCAGGGACCAAGATGTGAGAGGAGGGTATGAAGATAGCTAAACGTTGTGTGACAATCCGCCCTTTGCTTTTGATCTTGTTCTCAGCTCCGAGTGCAGGAGGGGTGTGCTTATTTTCATACATTTCTCCTTGCTTTTTGATTCGTTTTCTCTTTTCTTCAATGAATGGGAAGACCTTTCTTTGTATGGTACCCATGATCGAGCTACTCTTTCTTTACCGAAGAAAGCCATAACCGTGGACATGCAACCTATGTGGTTAAGCATAACGCTAGTGTTCCGTTTCTTCTGAACCAGGATCAAAGTATGATTTGGACTATGATTGGGTCCTACATCGATCCCATTGATGGAAGGTAGGATGCAAGCTGGTCATGGAAGGCACCCCTATTGATCCTCGTCATCTCAAATGCTCGAGCTTTATACCAACAGTACACTGATCCAACTAGAGATTAAACCTGACGCTCGAGCAGGAGAGTTATAAAAACGATGGGATTAGACTGCTAGTCTTTCAACATGCCATTCCTACGCCCATTCTTTAACTACTTTCTTTTCTCTATCAGCTCTCCAAGTCTACCTTCTATGCTACCTGACCAAAAAAGAGTATGGTCTTTCTGAGAAGAAGAGCATATCTACCTTGAAGACCTTCTGGAAAATCGCCTATTCAAGTAGCATACCTAACCAATATGAGCATATCTACATTCTCATGGAATAAACTTTCCCCGTGTATTGATTGATTACCGACGGATCGGAAAATGCTTGCAACTATTCCCTCCCTCCGAGCGATGAACCGTGATTGTCTAGCTGTACTACATCCCTGGGGAGCGAAGAGATAGGTGGAACAAGAGTTCTTTTTTCTTTCTTTATCGAAAGATCCATGACACCAAAAGTTTGAGCAAGTTAACAGCTTATAAAGTTTGTTTTCTAGTTTACATTCGACCTAAGCCATTCTCTTTTTTAGACCATGTCACTACGCCCTCTCCTATTTTGATGATATTGTATTGTTGGTATGTAGACCGTCTCTCTTGTTTGCTACCTTCATGTCATATGATTGCTTCTTTTGGTCAAAGGTTCATTACCGACCACGCAATTTGGCAGATTGATGCTTCAACCAGGATATCTGCTAACGACATTTCAGGGGCAGATTGATGCTTCAACCAAGATATCTGCTAACGACAACCTGAAATGTCAGGCCATGTCTCACTTGTTTGTTGGCCTCTTTATCAACATCATCATGGTAATGTTCAGGCTTCGAAGCCTAGTAAGCCTTTCCTTATCAGCTGATTCAGTGACATAGATCAATGCTGACCTGACCCCATTCTTGCAGATAAGCCATTCTACTTCATTTATGCGAAGGGGGATGCGAGAGAACATGGTAGATTCAGCCCAGTAGTGTCAATAGTCTCGAAAAAGGTGCCATAGCTTTTTCTTTCTACACCTGCATCTTCTACTCGAGCTTTGTTGGTGACAACAAGGTTTCGAAGGAAAAACGATTGTCTTTCTCACCAGTGGGCGAGTTTGATTGATCCAATCACGACGAATGATGTCAACCCCTTCTTTTGCGCCTAACTTAGACTCTAATTCCCCCACTATGAGAGCTGATCCAAGGACTAGTCCGTCTACAGAATTTACGAAAGTCTGTCTTTCCGACTCAATATATTACCCTTTGGGACCAGGATCTGACGAGGAAATGAGAGAGGGGACACCAAACATAGGTGCGTACCATTGCCCCAATCCAATGGACTATGTAATACAGGGAACAAACTATGAAGGTTGGGACAGAAAGAAGCAAAATAAGAATAGGATAAGTACTCTTATTTGTGCTATTACTCTTCGACCAGGAGATCGTGATCCAAGTGAAGACCGGACAAGAATGAGGGAAGACCACATCAACTATAACAAAGAACTCGGAGGGTTGACTTATACCTTGCACTAAGAAGAGCTAGTGATGGAGATAAGGTACTCTTAGAACCATCAACATCGAAGGATGGAATGAAAGATTGATAGCTTAAGTAGCCTGAGACTGAAAGAGGTAGGGCTAAACGTCAGTGAATGAAGATACTGAACCTTTGAATGGGGACCTTTCTCCCAAAAATCTAGCCTTTATAGAAATAATAACCGGGTCGATCCTATCTCATGTCTTACCACTAGCTGCTATTCCAATCAGACTCGGTGATCCCTCTTAGGGAGACAAGCATCGATTGAGTGGGAACAGAAACGATTGTAAGCGAGAAGCAGCAAATCTACCTATTAACAACCTTCTACAGATCTAGAGATAGCTGGATCTCCCCTTTTGAATTGCGAGAACATGCTCAAGCCTACTTCTCCGCCTATGGGTGGGTTGGTGGGAAATAGCATTTATGCACTCATCAAAAATCGGGAATTTTCAAGAGCTAGTTCGGGTCAGGGGCGCTGAGTACGGACAGATTTCGATCTTAATCTTGAAGAGTCAAATTGAGATCCACTGAAAAAAAAAAAAAAGAGAACTGAATCTTAGTCTAAAGACCCTAACCAAAGACTTATCTGAAATTCCTTTAAGCAGAGACCCCTTCAATTCCACTAGCAAAGGGTCCAAAGTCGCCCCTCTCAAGGGTGCAGGTTGGTGTTCGAACAATGACTCAAAATTAGGGATAGTGGTTGGATTGGGGAGAGGTACTGTAGTCTGGCTTACTCCTTTCTTCGTTGGACCTTGATCTAAAGCTGTTTCGGGGGGCAGCTTTGATCCTGGCCTCAGGATTTAAGTCGGAGCGTGCCGCATTACCTAACGCTAGGATAATGGGTCATCAACCCCACTTTAGTGAGTACCTTACTGAGGATGAGGACCTTAGTGATTACCCGACTGAGGACCCTAGTGAGGACCCGACTGAGGACCCTAGTGAGGACCCTAATGAGCTATCACCAAACGATGTCGTATTAGACCTCGAGGAGCTGGCAGACCTGAGCAAACGCTTCAAAGAGGCTTTTAAAGACAAAACAAATCGATTATTCTTAAGACTGGATAAGAAGTATTTTTCTCTTTCACCAATGCAGGCTAAAGATTATAAAATGATTGATGAAATTGAAAATAAAAAAAGAGTTATTAGAATGATAAAACAAATCAAAAAAGATTGCGAAACGCTCTCCGTAGTCCAAAGAGTTTGACGGATAGTTGAAAAAAGAAGGAATAAAATTCATTTGGACAAAAAAATTACGGAATTAAGAGCACCTCCGATCCTATTATGAACAAGTAAGGCTCTATGTTGCCGCCCATTGCCTTAGTCCAATGGTTGATATGAACCAGCTGGTAGGAGTTCCTTAATAAGTATAGCAAATTTTGACTCAATAATGCACCCAATGATCCAGCCAATGCTGCTTTCCTGATTGAAGATGCTCAAAAGAGAAAAAGGGATAGCCATGTATATCTGAAATTTTCGAAGTTGATAATGGCAACCACTGCCTTATCAAATTCTATTCAGGTAGGTAGAGAAGCAGGGGTTGGTTTCACCGCCTCCCCATCATATAAGTATTGACATATTGAGTATTCACCATTAGAATTGGACTTGAAGACGGAATTGGTGACTCTGCCACTTCAGAGAAGAAGACCCTATATTTTCATTCAGATTTCTTATTAATATCATAATATAGAAAAGGAAGGGGCAGCTAGTCTCTACAGAAGTGGGGCTAGAGCAAGCTTGACACCCATAGGTTGTGCAACAAAAGAAATGGATCTTCTTCCACAACGACATATATTCTGACATTGACTGACCAAGCGATGTAGCGAAAGAAGCGATCTAGCGCTTCCGCAAGGACCTATGCTTGGCGTCCTCTTTGACAGCGGCAAGCGCATCGGGAACTATCGGTTGTACTATTCACTGCCGCTCCTATTCATATTGATCTAGTTCACTTGAGTGAGGACAAGGTTCCGAAGGAAAGGCAAAGAGGGAAAGGTCTCTTCTTTTTATTCCCTAAATCCCAGGAAGTAGATCTCCATACTTAGCTGGCTATGAGGGAATTGCCTGACTTGTACTAGCTGTACTAGCTTAGGTCTTTCCTTCTTTTCTTGCAGAACTTGCATCTTGCTTGACTTTAGCCCACTTGCTTTGACTTTATATGTGCCTTAGCTCTCATGTGTTTTAGTTGCCATGTCTATCCGTCAATGCCAAAAGGGTCTACCTTCTCATTGCTTTCTCTTCGTCATGTGCTAAGCTTTCTAGTATTCGTCTTTCTAGTATTCGTCTTTCTAGTAGTTGTCCTTGTGCACGCCTATATCATCGTTAGATCTTAATCTTGAAAAGTCAAATTGAGATCCACTGAAAAGGAGAACCGAATCTCAATATATTGAGATTCAGTTCTATTCTATCGATTCCTATTTAATCAAGATCAAATTTTTACCAATATAAAGCAAGAAGAATGTAAGCTAATTAGCAAATATCAAGCCACTCTAAACAGGATGAATTAACAGAAACAAGGGCTATTCTTCCCTCTGGGATAAAATCCTACGACAATTTCTCAAGACAGTCAAGCCCCCCCTTTTTCTTTATTCTTCGCGTTCAGGATTACATCCTGGGCCATTAGATAGGAATCCGAAGATGAAAAGAGAAACAAAGGATATAACTACTGGCATAGACTTGTTTGATCTTCTAGTAGAATTTATTATCTTTTTTATTCATCATCCGAGGATGATAGATCAGAATATGAAAGAAAGCAGGTCGAAAGAGTTCGCTCCCATGCCTTCTACTCTCTCCCTCACATACACCGTTCCTAAGCTCTTGTACAAGAAAGGCGCAATAAGCACATCATCTTAAAGCTCTACCTATGCACTAGGAAGCTCACTTCTCGTTTACGGCTAGAAAGGCTACCTAGGCGGGAGAGGCCACATTTACTACACATGTATAGATGCACTCAAAGTCCTACCTTTCCTAAAGCCTTGCTTTGAATGCCATGAGCAAGGCGCCGGAGAAGGATGCTTCTTGGCTTTAGGAGGCTGTGCTTGTCTTTCTTTGCTGACTACAATATGAAGAAGGAAGATTACTGAATGTCTCTACCAGCCGGCAGCATCTCTTTTTCTATTCGTGTATCGTGTAGGTATAGCAATTCCTCGATCACTACAAAGCGAAGCACCTTTCTAAAGTGGCCACTTTTTCATCAATAGCGTAAACACCATCTTTCTTGACAGCAAAGTCTTTCGTATACTAAGAATACAGATCTCAATCTTTAAATTAGTCTTCAAGGTTGTGCAACAAAAGTAAGAAAGACTGAAACTAGATTAATGGCTACTGGTTGGGAGATAGGAAATGCTAGACGACTTCTGACTTTTATAACCCTCGATTATCACCTGCGAAACCTTGATTACCAAGCCATAATAAATCCTTTTGGAACTAGTTCTCATAAGATCCCTCCTTAATAGCTCGAATTTGCACTATCGCCCCCACCCATCCTGGGTATGAAGTCTTTGTTTTTCTCTAAAGAAAAGGGTTGCTTTTTTTGTTTGTCCGCAAGCAAAAACCAATTATTTTTTGCCCAAAAATGGATCTTCTTTGCTTCTATATTCCCATAGAATCCAAATCCCATAAGATATTAATTCCAATAACACGAAAAACTTTGAATTTGTTACTTTCCAAGCCTTCACAATTTCAAAATCTCCCTGTCGAATGGCCTGTTCTCCCCGGTAAGAATACTCGCGTCAAATCCTTCTCTTGGAACCGTGCTTGAGAGTTTCCTAACTCAATACGCCTCACCAGTCATTTGCTGTCTATTTGACTTTACCTATTACCTATTATCTATCGAAATCCCTAAAAGAGGAATCCACGTAGTCAGATTAATAGGACTCGAAGTATTCATTAAAGTGCTTTTCATGGTAGAACTTCAAGTATCCATTAAAGTACTGGACAAAGTCGGACTCGAAGTATCCATTTATGTAATCGTCCCAATACTTTGCCTAAAAATAGTCCCATTGACTATCCCAGAAGTTATTCGCTCTGAGTCTTTTATTTCTCTCGGTCATAGAATATGCTATCTATATAATACACTTAGATTGGGTTTGGGGTTCCCTAAACCCAATCTTAAGTAAGAATTTATTCATTAAGATCTGATCTATTTGAGTTCGTTCGAAAGCCACGTCAAATTACCGAAATCCATTGCCAAATTCCCTCAGTAATCAAGAATATATCAAAACTTCCAATTAACAAAATGATGGTCAACCAGATCCCGTCACCTCCAGATGGAGATGGACAAGAAAAAGGCATCGGGGGACCCAGACAGACAATAAACTCCCGTCTATCTATGTACTTTCTTGCATCCAGACCATCCTGAGGTAGTTTGACTTTGATATATGTTCGAAGTGTTACCCGAATATTTGAACTCAACATGGTGGTAAGATTCTGTAACTTGGTCTGCTACTCTTGGACATAGTAGTTAGACCCCAAGGCATTACTTAATATTCACTCTCTCAAAAATCCTCCTAGCTAACACACCATCATAGCTAAGCTATCCAAGTCAGGTGTAGATATCCTTCTCCCAACATTGAGGCAGCCGTCAGCTTTGTGCTAGACGAATTGATTCACTTTCTCCTTCATTACTCAACAGGAAATTCCACTTCTCTTACCTATCCAATCAACTCAGCTCAGCAGGAATAATGAATGACTCTGAAAATAGAGCTTCTATTGCTACAAGGTGAGCACATGATTGACCTACTGCTCCACTCCCTGATTGTGGACTGTCCTAGACTGCTGTCTGCCTATTGTCGACAGTGTCGACTACTGCCTATTGTGGACTAGGCCTGATAAAGATACTTCTTCTACGCCATCATCATTACAGTGAAACCGGACAGAACTATTTTCTTCTCTGAGCATGTCCATATATGACCGAAGGTCAACGCTCTATCTTGAGTAGGTCTCCCTTGTTATTTTATTTCCTTCTTAAAAAGAGTAGCAATATTAGGTTTTGGTATTAGCATAGAGATGATGATAGTACTCTCACATTGTGCTGCTCCATTATTTCATATAGTTTACTCCTATGTATAGGAAATAGTGTTGTTCACCTTGAAGCCAACATAAGAGCGTCATGTTGAAAGTAGATCCTCCTATTTTAGAGCATTCAAACATCCAAGTCCATAAAAAAAAAATTAAAAAAAAATCTAGTTAACCATGAAAGAATTCTACCATATTCCTCATCCTCCAACTCAACCAGTAGCAGGAACAAGGATTAAGAGTTTTATATCCATCGAAAATTCATTAATTCAGTTGGATACTTAAATAAGAAGCGAAGAGATGACTGACCGATATTCGGATATAACGTGTAAACCTGTTAGTGTTTACCAATAAATAAACAAAAAGATAGATAACTAAAATCCACACATGACTGAAAATTGGAAAACTCTAATTACCGAGGATCATCTTGAAGACGATCTGAGGGGAGCAAAAGCATGAAGTTGCGGAAATGTCCATAAGAAATTGATCCCTCTGTATCTGCATTTAAATATCTCATCATTGCTACAGCATTCTCTTCATTCGCTGGAAGTCCGGCATTTTTCAGTGACGCAAGAATTTCACTTTTCTTCAGAGTGCCAGATTTGGTCATGCACAAGGATGTATAAGCCCGTAGAATGGTTGCTTCCCTCTGTTCCATCAAATTTAGAAACTGTTTCCAGCCAAATGATTTTGAAAAAAGCCTACTTCTTGCCCGCCTCATGAATTCCCTGGCATATCGTCGTGGCAGCTTTCTCTTTCTCATTGCTATCTCCAAATCCTCTAATGTTACTAGACCATCACCGTCTCTATCCAGCTCATCAAAGAACCTTCGTCCTGCATAAGGCAAAGAATTTGACCACTTCAAACATTTTATAACTTTGCTATATAACTACAGTAATAATGGCAGGACGATATAAGAGAGCTGAAAGCTACTACCCCAATCACAATACTTCACTAATGCGTATCAGCATAAGTAATCATTGACCTTCTCCCCCACCCAACAACAACAACAAATCAAGCCTTTATCCCATCAAGTGGGGTCGGCTACTTCTCCCCCACCCACAACAAGAAAAAAAAAAGAAGAAGAAGGATCCATGGACTATCACCATTAGAGTTAATCAGTTAGAAAGATTCTTGGAGCTCAACAAACCCAAATAAAGTAGGGATACGATGAAAAACCATAACAAGGTGAAACACATAATGAACATAACAAAGCACATACAAAAGCCATTTTGGATTTGAGGAGGTAGTAGTTTGTCAGCATGATAAGCTAACATTTGGCCAAAAAAAAGAAGAAGAAGAAGAAGAAGAAGAAGAAGAAGCAGTAGAAGTAGAAGACGCATTTTTCTAATGACCAGCTATAAATGTTCCTTGACAGCTCGAGCAGCCAGTGACTCTCTTGAATAACCACCGCACCAAACTCACACTCACAAACAGAAAAGTGAACCACTTTACAAAGCCGGAAGGATGACGACTTAGCTCAAAAAGGAAAGCAACATAGATTTCAAATTTTTTCCTGATAACAAGGCACGGAAAAGGAATCTTCACACAAATACAATTTTAGCAGGACACATTATAGAGGAAATATCAGTCCCGAGAATGTTGAAAATTATGAATCAACTGATAGGAAGTTGATATTTAGGATCATAGATCAAATCATCAAACAAAAGATACTCACATGGTTACTGGCTCATGTCTATTTCTAAAAATTTTAACACAATTATATGCATCCGGTAATACAACGAGAAGCCACCCGAATCCCTCATTCAGTTACAGTACAAAGGAATGTCAATGCCTAGAGTCCAAGGATATTCAAATCAAGAGGAGACTCTAGGACACCAAGTCCTAATTGACTATACGTCAAAAGCTGCATGTAGCAAACCACCAACAGTTACCTCCTTGCAAATCATGACTATCAAGACCCCGTGATGGTACTTTTAAAGTTTTAATAACTCCATGGCAAGCAACTCCCTTGGAGCAACTTCGATTGTTTTTTCTCCATCAAAGCAAAGGTAATAGTCCTCTGTAAGCATACACTCTTTTTCTTCTTTTATAACCATGTGAGTATCATAGATCAAAGGGTAAATTTCACATAACCCCCCTAAGATTTTGCCAAGAGACACATAACCCCCTATGTTTTAAAAGTGGACAAATGAGTGTACTAGGCTTTCAAAACTAGACAAATAACCCCCTTCCCAAGACACATAACCCCCTTAAATTTAATAGTAGACAAATTAATGTACTTGATTTTCAATAATAGACAAAGACCAAC
>JAOVYX010021342.1:23165-44925 GCA_035668315.1 Drosera spatulata
ATGCACCTTAAGGTTTATCTCTTCTACTCCCTCTGTCCCATATTAAATGCAACCCTCCAAACCCTCCAATCATTGCATTATTCAACACGCATTTTGAGAAACTTCATTTGTCGTCTTAAGAACGCAAGAAAATTATGTCACTGACGTCAGATTGAAATACATAACTTAAATTATCATTAGTGTTTTACGATAATGTTTGAAAAAATGGTGTTTGATCGTCACGCGTCGTGAGTCAAACTTCGCCTCGACAGATGTGTTTTTCAAACTGTTGCAAATAATTCGAGACGAAGGGAGAATCAAATTATTACCTAATAATATAATATGTCAATTTTTTCATTTAATAAACCAAAAAAATTAGGAAAAAATTAAGAAGATAAATTTAAGAGGGACAAACTAAAAGTAATTTTAAGTTTATCTTTGAGAAATTATTTCTAAAATATTTTTTATTATATTACAGAGAGATAAAATATTGACATATTGTATTATTGAGTAATTTAAAATATATATTAAATTAATGAGAGATTTACCCAAAACATACAACAACAACAAATACAAACACAAGGAAAAAAATTTCAAAAACCTTCAATTCATCTATCCCATCTAATCCCTTACCCTGTCCTCACCTCCACCCCTACCATCACCCCACTTCCGTTGGAATCTTTGCCAAAATCTTTGCTGGAATTCGACGACGTCGCCGAAACTTTCATCTGAATTTGAAACCGTGCGTCTAAACAAAATAAAACAGAGCGCCTGAATAAAAATGTAACAAAGCGCCTGAACAAAATTAAAACAAAGTTCCTGAACAAAATCAAAACAGAATGCCTGAACAAAATGAAATAGAGCAATTTCATTTCATAGGAGATTATATCTAGTGGCCGAAAATGGCACATACTCAACACTCTAATTAAATGAGCAATTTCATTTCATAGGAGATTATATCTAGTGGAAAAACAACAGCATACTATATGATTCTGGCTACTATGTTATCTAGTGGAACATAAGTCACAGTATTCCCGGACTCCACGATCAGCGTGAACTCTTGCGGTAGCGTCCCGATCAAAAGCCTCATCGTGTAATACCTAACACCACAACATAGATCCAAATACGATCCATCATTCAAACCCTCAATCCACTACAAAACCTAACCAAACCAATCCTAATCCCAATTCCTCACCCGTTCAATTACAGATCATCGTAGAGTCTCATCCTTGCATTCGACCGTCGACCTTGATCTGATCCCTGAAGATAACGGCACAAGAAGCGACTTCGATCAATAGACGGAGGAGGAAATCGGTAGAGCGGGAGCAGCATCGGTGGCGGGCGGCCGGAGCGTGGTGGTTGGAGGATGGTGGCGTGGTCGGAGGATACGAGGAGAGGATCGAATTGGAGAATGAGAACGAGGAGAACGATTGTGACAGCGGGACATGGCGGCAACGGGACATGGCGGCGATGACGGAGTTACCAACGAGGAAGCTACTATGGCGAGATTGCTGTGAATCGGAGAGGGAGTATGAGGAGGAGAGTGGCGGGGGAGGAGGAGAAAGGAGAGAGAGAGTGGAAAATGAGATTGGGGTTGAAATTGGATGTTTTGGGAATTATTTCTCCGCATGTATGTTTTTGTAATATTTGTTACGAAATTGTACTTTTTGATAATTTGTTGTAAATTAATATTAAAGGGCATATATGTCATAGAGGGGGTTCTTTGTCCAATATTGAAAACCAAATACATAAATTTGTCCACTTTTAAAATTAAGGGGGGTTATGTGTCTTGAGAAGAGACAATTTATCTAGTTTTAAAAACCTAGTATACTCATTTGTCCACTTTTAAAACCTAGGGGTTATGTGTCTTTTGGTCAAACCTTAGGGGGGTTATGAAATTTACCCTAGATCAAATCTTCATTTTTATTTACACATATAAACTTTAAACAAGCAATTCAAGCCAATTACTCATTTCAATAAAGAGGTGAAACTTTGTCGCAGGTTATTAGGTGCCAATCCCTATAAAAGATTAAAAAAAACTCAAGAGAAAATGATCTAAATTGAACTTCATAATTGTTTTTTTTTTTTTTCATACTTTGAACATTTGTGCATGCTTGACTGATGCCACCCACGGATCCAGTCTCAAGTAACTATCCATGTTGGCAACCCCGAGAAAAAGAAAGAATTAGCTTCACATTACAACTTCTCAGAGAAAAATCGCAACAAAACATGAGCTGTATGAATTCCATATATATTTCTTTAATGAAAGTGCATACAAGGTCAGATACACACTGTCACACTCCAACATATTCAAAGTATAATAGATTTGGATGCTACATGCACCATCAACGGGTAATGCATATCAGTAGTATCTACAAAGAGCAGACTGTTTTAAATTTCCGAGCAAGGCATATGTGCCTCAAAAGTTAGTAACTTGGAAACATGAACTAGGTCTAAAAGCGCAAGCAGCCAAAAGATTTACAAAAATTTTTGCACAAAGGCATCATGTTGCTATACTTTCACTCCTGCATTCTTACACACAAGCCAAGCAAAAAGGATCATGAATTAGCAAACAGAGAGCCCAAAACAGTTAAAAAATACGATGGTGGGATATGTAAGAGAAGCTTCTGGAATCATACCTTCTGCCTCAGTGTATCTGAAAAAATCCTGCACAGAAAATAACTTCTTCTTGTCTGGTATACCTTTCGGCGAGCGTCCAAGTTGAGATACAAGCTCCACTAATTCTGCTATCGATACAGTTGACAATGTTGACTTTAAGCGCTCTACATTTGACAAGGGAATATCAAGTAAACCACTTGCTTTTAAGCGCTCTACATTAGACAATGGAATATCCAACAATCCACCAACCAACTTCTGAGGTGAAACAACTACTGGTTCCTCTTTGTTGCTCGAGTTGATGTCATAATCTCCTTCATTTGCTGGAGAAGCATTTCCAACAAGAGCTTGTGGAGCACCTCCTACCCTAGCAAACTTCAAATTTCCCAAAAAGACATCCATATCAGCTTTTTTCCCCTCAAACATACTAGTAAAGGCCTTCAAATGATCAAAGGGAGGGCAAACAACTGAAGTAGGTGTAGCTTCAGAAACCTTCTGATCAATCATCTCATCACCCTTATCCTGCTTTAGTGAATTCTCGTTCAGTTGGTAAAAAACAAAGCTTAAGAAAAGTTCAACAGAGGCATGTGCCCCTTTTTTGCAAGCTACATCAGTACTAGGCGATTCGACAACAACGTGACTCTCTTTGAATTCACTTTTTCTGGATTCACCTGCGACAGTTTGTTTTGGTTTGTGACAAGAGGAATATAAAAAAACTGTCTCTTCATCAAGTACTTTCTGAGACCTTTTCTTTCCCAACTTGAACGGACTCTGAAAAATCTGAGCAAATCCATCTAGCAATAAAGACCACGTCAACGCAAACTGCAAACAATTTGCACAGGAACCATCCTTCTTCACCGAATCACCATTTCTACTACTGACATTGTGTTTCATGTCCCCTTTGTCAGAATGATCCTTACTCCCACAATTCAGTGTCAGCAAGCCAAAGAACGTTTTCATTGGCACCTTTACAGGCAATACTGTTCTCTTCTCATCGTCGCCAGTGATCCAACTAATCTTTTTCTTCCTGAGGGAACTTACAAAAGCCTTGCTAGTCTTCACTTTACCATTGCCACTACCATGACCATTGCCACTACCATGACCATTGCTTTCCCCAAACAAGCCAACGCCGCTGCCACTACCATTCTTCAAAACAAACCAGCAAGACTCTAAATCTTTTGCCGCTTTTGCAACTCCACATTCTATCGGCAAAAGGGCATCCTTAAAACCTTGAACCGTATTAATAAACGATTCAAACGGGTCATTTCCCGAAACCATACCTCAATTATCCTATACCCCCAACTGATATATATATTTTTATTTTTATTTTTATTTTATTTTTTGCAAATTCTAGATCCCTAATCTCAAAGAAGCCCAACCGAATCAAACCCCTCTCACTTCTCAATGAAATAGTGAGACATCTCACTCATCCACTCGCCTCATTCCATCCCTTTCTCATTTCCGAAAATACCCATAAGAACGAAACCCGGATTTCACTCACAAACACCCTCAAGAACCCAAAAGGTCAACAACTCTCACCAGATTCAGAAACCAATAATACCCTTCAACAAATCATTCAATTGGGTATCAAAATCATCTCATTGTGGATCAAATGAGCGTCAAATGCAGTATCATGAATTTTGATTCCACCTGCAAAGGAAACAAAATTGGAGGGCCAAAACCTATTATTCAAAGAAAACGGAGGAGCAAGGCGGCCATGGGAAAGAAAAGAAGCTCAAAATGGAGATTGAGATGAGTTTTGTGGCGGTGTGTGATGTGAGTGTCGGATTGGATTCAGACAACGAAGAAAACAGCGGCCATGGAAATGTATAGAATTATTTTTGCTGCGTGTTTTTTTTTGTGTTTTTCATTGGAAAAGAGGGAAAGAAAAAACAGAAGTTGCAGCGTAATTTATGAGGTGTAGTTTATTGGATGAAATTTGTTTTTTTTTTTCATCAAAATTTTGTTGGATCATCATTGTTTGAACGTGGCGTGGCAACGCTATCCACTATCGTTTTGATGCACGTGAGATAGCATACAGTGTGTGTAACACGGTATTGGCGTTGAGGGATATCGGGTAGTTTTTTAACTTCTTTTGTAAACTAGATGTGTTTATTTTTAAATCAATGTTAAATATTTTTATCTGTATATTTTTTATATTATGTTTTATTTTATTTTTTATGTAAGTTTTAATATATATTTTATATTTTTATTGTTATTTTTCTTGTTTTTATCGACACAAAAAGAGTTAGAGTTGATTTTGGATAAAGCTGGAGTCTAATGAAGTGATGCGATTCGATTTTATGCAATTTAAGACGTTTTCATCAACTTGTGGATGTTAGCTGGTGATATGGAGCTATGAATGTGGGGATAAAGGGATAAGGAGGCATTTGAATCAGAAATTTGAAGTTTGAAAAGTGACAGATTCACTATCCAAGCATTTGAATCAAAAATTTAAAGGGATAAACGATTTTAATATTCACGACTGTGAAAATGGTTGAAGTGAAACACGTTTTCTATTGCGATTTTTGTGGAGTTCAAAACATATGTATTTTCATATTTACACCCTCTGTGTTCTTTCGTTTCCAGGGGCATTAGGTAAGATTTAGGTAGAAAATATCATTTTACATTGTTTTTTTCACATTTTGATTATTAAATTTAGGTTAGATTAGCTTGTTTCTTGATTGTTGTTCGTTGATTATTGTTCGTACTTCCATTTTCAGAATCATAGTTGTTTTTGTAGAGCCGTTCCTCATTTGTTTGGAATTTCGTTCAATCCAAGTTTTTCTCATCACGAATCTTATTCATTAATTATGTATGTTATTTATGTCTTTAAACATGTGTACGTAGTTAGTAATTTCCCCGGTTTGAACATGTAAATGGATCCATGATCATGATACATGAGATAAGATAAAAGTTTAATGCATGATTTCGATAATGATAAATATGATATTGGATGAATTATTGAAGTTATGAATTAAATATCTTATCTCCTATCTTACTTCATGGTTTCAATTGGGCATTACTCATAACTCTGTATGGTTAATATTAAGCGAATCTGATTTAGGTTAAAGTATTGAACTTTTTTTATGCCTAACCTAGATTGGTATATCATATTGTTATAATGTTGAACTCTTTTGATGTTATATGAGGTATGACTATATCTTCGTTCCATGTGAATTAACTAGGTTGTTAGATTAGTTTTCTATTTGTTCATATGAGGGTCGTAATATTCTTATTACACCATTTTATGCCATGCATGTATTATTATGTCATAATAATCACAACCTCACACTATACTATAATCATGATCATATCAAGAATTGCTATAAATTCATGGTGATATTTACACGTTTCGAGATATTTTCCATAGCATTGTTTCCTACCTTAGTTATTAGTTACTTTATTTAGCTCTTTATTATATCAATCATCCCCATAATTTGAAACGATAGTTTCATTGGAATTCATTCACGAGTTAGACATATTTGAGGTTAGTTTTATATATTTTGGTTGATTCTCCCTGGGATAGACGTCTTACTTGTCCTATTTATTGTTGTTTGTTTGAGTGGGGGATATTAATTTGGAGTGCTTGGCAACGCGCCTTTCATATTTTGGCGTTGTTGTAGGGAAAATACCGGCCAAGATATATATTATTTTTTACTTGTGAAATATTATTTCTATCATTTTTATTGTTTTATTTATTTCTTTTCTTTTTCATATTTTGCAGGTACGATTTAGGATTCGTCTCCTTGCATAAAATTGAGAAGTGGAAGAAAGGTGTAATCTAAAGGTTCTGAGACAGTGAAGAATTTTGAGTTGCGAAATTTCAACATCCCTCGCCTCAACGTAAAAATTCAGCTACTTCATCTTCTTCTACTTTTTCAAATACATCTGGTGAGACCATTCCTTATTTTAAGTTAAACATGGTTATGAATGCGTATGCGAAGCCTAATGCGAATGCGAATGCGAATGGAAGAACCTTAAAAGATTTAGTTGCTCCTAGTATGGAGGGAGAACCTCTTTGTATCGTGTTTGCTATTGTTGAAGTAGCTTTTAGACTGAATTCTAGTTTTGTTCAATTTTTACCGACCTTTAGGGATTTAGTAGGAGAAGTTCCACATAGATATTGCAAAGAATTTCATGTAGTGTGCAGTAATATAAAACCATAAGGAATTAACGAAGAAATTATAAAACTAAGAGCTTTTCCTTTTAGTTTACAAGATTCTGCTAAGGATTGGTGGTAATATCTTTTACCAGGATCAATTACAAACTAGACGAACATGCAAAAATTATTTTTGGATAACTTCTTTCATGCTTCAAGAATTGTCAATCTTAGAAAGGAAATTTGTGGTATCCGTCAATCATCAACTGAAAACTTACATAATATTGAGTTCGTTTCAAGCGTCTTTGTGCAACTTCCCCTCATCATCAAGTCTTTGAACAACTTTTGATTCAGTATTTTTATAAAAGTCTTACTTCACACCATAGGTCAATGATAGATGTCGCATCTGGTGGTGCTTTACTTAATAAAACACCCGTCGTTACGAGGAAAATCATTTCTCAAATGAAAAAAAAAAACCCCAATCCTAGTTAATAAGAGATGATGATCAAAGGAAGAAAGTAAATGAATTAAGCACGAAGTCATATGAACATAAACTTGACATAATGATGAACATGTTGAATCAAGTGCTTAATAAAAATTCCAATGTTAAATCATGCGGTCTTTGCAACTCTATTGGACATCCTCTTGATATTTGTCCTACTCTTTTTGAAACTGAAATTGAAAATCCCATTGGTAATTTTCCTGCTCCACCATGAAATCAAAGAAAGTATAATCCATTTTCAAACTCGTACAATGAAGGTTTTAGAGACCATCCTAACTTTCGTTGGAGTAACCTTCTAGGAATTCTATGTCCACCTTCTGCATCAAATCAGCCACCACCTTATTTTGATCTAAATCATCAGTTCAATCAACTTTCCTAAAATCAGAATGCAAATCAAAATCAAAATGCATTGGCAGAATCAATGAAACAACTTGCTACAAGCACAATGAGTTTTAAAAAAGAAATGAAAACAAATATCCGAAGTCTGAAAAACCAAGTTGGTCAGGTAGCCACTGAAGTTAGCCAAATCAAAACTCATTTGTTAACCCAAATACCATCACAATCTTTGAACCCAAGAGAAAATGTGAATTTGCTTAAAATTGATGAAATTAAGAATGATAAAGCAACAAGATTCGAGAATGTTCACAATCCATCCAAAATAAGGAATTCTTTAAATGCATGCTTTAGAAGCGTCAGTCAATGCGATGCCCTTATCTGTCTACCAAGCTCTTAATCTCCCTACTCTCATTGAAAAAGAAGAATTCATTTAATTAGTCAACAATTCACAAATTAAAATCGAAGGTGTTGTAGAAGATGTTTCAATCCAAGTTGATAAATTATCTTTTATTGTTGATTTCCATGTCATTGACACAAAGAGCAATTCTTTTGTCTCAAACAACTCACCAAGTCTTATTCTTGGTAGACCATTCTTAAGTTTTTCCAAAGCTTAAATTAATGTTGGAAATGGTCTAATCACTTTGGAACAAGAAGATGCCACAATCTGTTTTGTCCAATCCCAAGTGAAATCAATGTCTTCAATGATGAGTTATCAAATTGAAGTGATTAATCATGAAATCAATGAAGAATCCTATGACATGAATTTTATTCTCGATTTTTTTGAATCTCAATTCAAGAGCTCAATCAGACGTACCTAATTATGATGAAACCATTGAATCAATATCAATTATTTCAAGTGGAGGAAATCAAAAGTTAATCAAGAATGTGAATCAAATCAAAACAAATGATAATGCTTCCACAAAGATCAACAAAAACTTTCATAAAATCAATCATAAGAAGAGTTTCAAATCCAAATATTTCTCTAAGTTTCTCTATGCGATTTTCAAAGAAAAGTTCTCATTCTTACAAACTGTTAAGAATGGAATGGTTTAAGAAGCAAAATAAAACTAAGAAAATTTGGATTGAAAAGAAAATTGTGAAGAAAGTGTGTTTTGTAAAGAATGCTAATGGAACATTGCAAAATCCATGTTTTAGAAATCATTGATCAACTCTGATGATTAAACTCATTTGAGTCGAGCTAACGACGTTAAACAAAACGCTTTTGGAAGACAACCCATAATTTCTCGTTTTTAGTACTCAAATAATTAGTGTTTTCAATAAATCCATCGAAATCGATCAAACAACTTCGATTTTAGTCGTTCAAGTCACAAAATCACTTTTCTCGATTTAAACTAAGCTTTTTTTTAAAAAAATTATTTTAAGCAAAAATTAGAAAAACAAAAAATTTACAAAATAACACTTTCACGGCAATGAAAGTACAGAGCGTGAGATAGGTAAAAAGTGATCCCTTTGTACAACTTTGGTATTTTTGAATTTCCACTTAAATTGCCCCTGGTGTGTAGTTAATTTGTAGATCTCAGCTAACATGGCATCAGTCATGAGTGTTTCTGGAGGAGGAAGGTGTGTTGGATTAACATGTTGGACTTCTGATGTATCCAGTCTTTTTGGTTGTGGTTCATGCTAGGTGGCAAGAAAGTCTGGTGCATAGGAAGTCTACTGCTGTCTTTTAATCTCATGTTGAAGCCTGTTTGGAATGATACCCTCGTCTTCTTTAATTTCCTTTTGTGTCTCCATTACCTAATTCAGAATGTCACTGGGTGTAGAGGTAGTTGGCTGTGTATCTGTTTCATTGAAGAAATCCAGTAGTTTTCTTGTTGTGCTGACAATCTTTTCTGATGAAGGATCCTCGAGGACATCCTCCAATTCTTAGGCAAACTGTCTTTGTGAAGCAGTCATTGACATGTCACTTACTATGGAGGATAAATTCTAAAATAGGGGCTCCTCCCACATGATTGTGTTCATCAGTAATGTTTTTGGAGTTTGAGATACCGCTACTGTTGGTGGAAGAATGACTTGCTGTTCTGATATATCTACTGTAATAAGGGTGATCCTTTTTCTGTTGAGTGATGTTCAATTTCTCCCTCTGCTACTGATAGACTCTGCTGAGAATCTGCAGGGGCATCCTTTTTGGCTGATTCATCTTCAACTATGGTGATTTGGTATTCACTTTGCTGTCCTGATATAGATCTACCTTCCTGTTCTTCTTGTGTGACGGATTCTCTGAGTCTGTAGACTTCTTTGTTTCTTATTGACTTGAAGAGGAGTTGCGTTAATTGCGTAGTCATCAACACTGATCTCCCCTTGAATGGATGCTTCGACTTCTATCATGGTGACATCTGTAGACAATTGTTGTTATGGTATCAGTAGTGGCTCCGTTGTTTCTGATGCTCTGCTAACATCTTGGCCTTGCTGCTTTGCCTCTGCCATGGTTGTGTTGTCAATAAGTTCATCAATATCTGCTTCTTCATCATCTTGAGAATCTCGTAGAGGTGCGTCATCATCATTTCCATCTTCAGCTCCTTCTCTTGCTGTTATATTCTCTTCAATAGCTTTTCTGATGTTATACAGAGTTTCTTGTTAATTTTTTCAACAATTTCCTAAATCTTGACAAGCAATAACTCATCAATGACAAACTTTTCTGAGGTGATAGCCCTTGAGTCCACCTTCTCAACTCTCTGGTTAGTAAAGTTATCCTGGATTTTGTATCTCAATACCACAGCAACGTGTGAGTTTCGTTTCTCCCTTACTTCATGTCTGATGCTTTTCGATATATTAAAGAAAGAAAATAAATAATGATGTAATCTTAAAAAATAGATATTTGATGTAGATTTGATTTTTGGAAAAAACAAAACACAAAAAAATAAGGTGGTATTTCTACGGAAAGAAAAAGGGTGAGGTATTTATTCGGATTTTTTTTTTTGTTAATAATAGCTCTAGGTAATTTTTTCAATGTTTAATCACTCAAAACTAGCTTTAGCCTTCAAGTATCCACTTATTGTATTTAGAAAGAATTACATAATCAACCAAATTAAACTTGCATTGGAAAGTGATTTTGTTAAATTTTGTCCCTATTTTGCAAATAAGTAATCCATAGATGATCTATGTGGATGAGATCATAAATAATTTTCATCTTAATGAATAGTTATTGTTTTATTGAAGTTATTGTATGATATAAGAGACATACTGATGCGTATATTTATTTCTACGATGACATTGCACACAACATTATAAACCTTATCACAATGACAGAAGAACAAGGATGATAGAGCAAGTGCACCAAATACTAATTCTCATATGTAACAATTTTGACGAGACTTCATGTGCCTACAGTTTCATCTAAAGAGCATTACATTTCATAACAGCTTCACTATACATTTTGGATTTGCATTTTGTCTTGATCTCTCCATGGATCATGGTCATCAGTGTACATCAATTGTAGTAACTTTCAGTCTTGTAGTATAATGAATGAAGACCAACAAAAAACAGTCGCTAATCTTTGTCTATCTTTCCAATTATCTTTTACTATCGAGTTGTGGAATTGTCATGGCATTGTGATGCCTTCATCCTCATCTCGTTGTGTCATCTTTATGAACGTTAGGGCCTTACTCAGAGTTCTAACTGAGTCGGTTGAAGATGAAAAAGAAGATGTCGAAATGGAGGAGGAAGGTGGTGACCAACGTGGTCATATTGGGAGGACAAAAGAACTTGGATATGTCAAAATGCTTCATGAGAAATTTGAACAAACTAAATAATGTCAAATACTTTCATGAATGCAAATCAAAGTTCAACTCAAGCAGATGTAAATAGCTTAACCTTGCAACTAGAATGGCATGAAAGTAGCACGTGTTGTGTCAACTATCACTCTGTTAATGCTAATCACTAATCATCAAACATCAACTGTCATTGCTTTATGCTTCAAATAATTAACAAATACTCCCTCCATTCCACATAAATATATAAAAAATTCTTTGTGTTATGAATCTTTCGCGGAACGATCAAACTTTTTACACAAAATTACCACGAAACACTCAAAATAATTTAAGTTGTGTTGTTCATCCCAGGATCATTGTCGTTGACATAATTTTGTTGTGTAGCTAGAAACAAACAACAAAATTTCTCAAAATAACAATTCTATTTTAATGTTACTGAGACGAAAAAGGTATAAAATTATAGAGGAGTCCATAATTGATACTTGTGATCCATGTTTGCATTTCAAATTCTAATTGCCCCATTCTGACAATAGATAGACTTGTAATTCTGCTTTCTCATGACATGGTTGTGAGGAGGTAAGTCCACTTAATAAAGCTTGAAACTCAGCTTGACTAGTTTAAAACATGTTTCTGCCAGTGCCTAAGCAAATAACTTCTAAATTTTGCGTCGTTTGCATTGGCACAGAAATGCATAACGATTAACACTATCTTAAACTATGATGACCACAAACAAAGCTATCACAAGCTGTTGCACAGTTTCTTCCCCAAAACTCTGCAATGTGATTGAAACACAAAAGCTTGCAAGGAAATGAGAGGGGAAAAAAAAAAGACAGTGCATTGCTCAAACTATGGATGTTTAGACTTTAGATCTGGCGAAAGCCATTGAGCATTGAGATCGGACTCATATTTCAGCAAACACCCAATCGAACTGCTATATTCAGTACTATGGGAAGCAAGGTACTGAAGGATTACAACATATTGGTTCGACAGCTAATGAAACTGAATATACTCCTGTATGTTTCTGCTGGCTCGAATGTAGCTGATTTCCTTTCTGTGCATGCTTGCTTTCTTCAAGGACCTAATTTGATCCCCTGCCACCGTAACTATCTCTAAGAGTGACGGTCCGATTGAAAACGAGTTTATCAGGAGTCGAGTCTTTGTCCACAACGAAGAAGCCTACAGCCATAAATCAGAAAAGTAGGTTAAATTTATCTGTGTCCAATATAATAGAAGTACCAACAGTATGATTGACAGTAAAAATTGAAACTGCATAGCCACCAGTGAAAAATGAGATGCTGAACAATAGTCAGGGAATGAAATCCAACATTGCCATAATACTTCTCAAGAGGCACTATGCCACATGATGGTGAAATCATCTGATCAGAACTCTTAAGTTCACAATATGAAGACAATGATACTTGGGTAGTACATGACAACATCAGTACATCACACTCATTGAAGATTCTGTCCTTTTCCCCCTTCATTCGAACTTGATATATCAAGGAGACAAAAGATATTCGAAGATTTTAAGTGCATTCATTAAGATAGGTGCGAGGCAAATTCTTTTTTGCTACCAGTAGACAGGATTTCTCTACCAAGTTCTTTCTGCTTTTGTGATTAAGCTACCAAACAAGCATCTCCCTTACAATTTGAGGCCTAGCAGCAAAATAATGTTCTTTTTGGGCGGCTTGAATAGCAGGAATACTTGCCTTACACAAATTTGTTATCAACCTCTACATTCTAACGAGAGTTCAGTGCAAAGATGCCTGTCATCTACTGTCTGAAACTGTTGTAGTCATCTGATCCAGCAGAACCAAGTGATGGGTAGTTCTAAGATTACTTTGCATAGTTACATGCGTGAGTTCTGTTAGTCTCTATCTAATGCTAAGGAACTAGGTGAACAACACAATTAAGTAAATCAAGCGGGAGGTGATAAGTACGCGGTTTATATACTTCAAAGAAATTAGGAAAGAGGATGAGCGATCATACCAAGTCTTTCGAATTGAAAACTATCACCAACCGAGGCATTTCGAAGTGAGGGCACAGCATATGCATCCCGTATAACAGATTTGGAGTGTGGGTTCAGATCACTAAGCCAGTCAACTCCAAGATTTGCTGGATTCTAACCCATTTATAAAACAGTCAAGATAACATTATTAAGCCTGGCAATGAAAATCCAATGGGAAATCCATCGAAAAAGGGTTACTCACTTCTGACAGGAACAATGTCTCAAACAATCTCACTTCAACTTTAAGTGGACTGATGCCAGCAGAAGGCTCAGCAACCCAGTGAAGAACACCCTAACAGAGAAAAGAAAAAAATAGGGGTGCATTATTTATTATTAAATAAACAAAGAAGCACATCAACAGATAAAGAAATTTCCACATGATACGTGATAGAACCAAAAAGGTTTTACCAAAGTATAATGGAATGCTTAAAACCAAAATAAGCAATGAAATGCAATTGAAGACGAATTTCTATGCATCAGTTTTATAAATTGGTGTATAATTGTATATCATGCCAAAAGGGTCATTGGGATCATGGCACCCATTGCAAACAGTATTGCAACAGTAGAGTAATAAGCATATGGGAAGGCATCACTCCAATAATACTACCTCGGACCTCGATGTCCTTCACAAGCTCAGCTCAGCTTTTAAGTAATACAAAGCCTCAATAAATTTGCACGGAAGAGAGCTGCTCTTCCTGAAACTGAATGGTAGAGTTTTGACTACCAAATAGAAACCTAACAGAACAAAACACACACTAATAAGAGCCATCTGCCGGTCTCTTTATATGCTATACAAGCTGCTAGCCGTTGACTAATTTACATTCATCATCGTCTTTGATAGAAATATCATTAGAATCCTAGCGAGTGTAGCATTGACGTTCCTATTTAAGACATGCTCATTCCAGACAACCTGTTAATCTTGAATATGGATTATACCCATTGCCCCATAACACTTCCCCACTTGCAACGGGGAGTACTCTATACATATTCAACCAAGTAATTTGGTTTTTTTTTTTTTTTTTTTTTTTTTGGGGTATACCAATGACTCATATCCTTGTATAAGATAGCATTCCGGACACGCTGAAAAACCTTAACTTGATGCTCCTAGAACCTTGTTTACATTAAACCAATCTTGAAGACATCTAACAAGAAGTACTAAGCTTGCCTGAATCAAATATCAACCATGCTTTCAGATTCTTAATTCTTTAATTACACTCCTTGACCTTGAGCTGGTTATAAAACTGAAGCTCAGGTTATATAAAACGGGATGGGCTAAAGGAGATGCTTGACGTTTTCAAACAAGCATTTTTTTTAAAAAAAGTAAAATGAACCCCCATCATGAACTACAAATGAGACTTTTTTTTGGGTATGAACTACAAATGAGACTTTTAATGCAGAGAAATGAACAAAACCTTGTGTTTTTTCTTCTCCTTGTCGTACTCAACCCGGATTTCTAGAACCGTTTCATTGTCATCCCCTTTTATTACGTCAGTGCATTTGATAGGAAATGCATATCTGCATTTAGGAACATAAGTTATAACTACCTGGGGCAAAACAAACAACCAGTTCCATACACGTACCCAAAAAACAAACAGTTGATTACATTCAAGAATTGAATCTACATACTTGAGCAACGCTGATTTGCCAGGAGCAAGCCCATAGTAGTCCTTTGAATCTTTCAGCCGAAAATCGGACCTTTCAATGTACAAAACCCTGGAAAATGGCACCTAAAGCAAAGAAAGAAATTATGAGGTAACTTTATCATCATCATCATCATCATCAAATACTCGATTTGCAATGCTGCCTGAAGGACCGAAATATACAAGTCTAAAGTAGGTTCTCGCCAAAATTTGAGATACCCATTTATACCTTGTAAAAAGCATTTGGGTCATCTGATGGCGCATCTGGCCATCTCTTAGCATCAACATCCGTCACATGACCAGCTTCAAGGTTGGTTATAACAACCTATACCATGAAGTTAATGAGACATTATAAACAACTATATTTGCATTCAAGTCAATCGAGCTTAACGAACCTTCAATGGGTGCAACACAACTAGTGTACGGGGAGCTGACTTATTTAGCTCTTCACGAATATGGTGCTCCAGCCGGTCTTGACGAATAGTAGAACAATCACTGCCAAGCAGAAATGTCAGAGAGAACAGGATGATGTATCATACATGAAAAAAAAGGACAGTCAGGTAAATATATATATTGAGGTTGGGGTAGTTATGTCGAGGAGCAGAAGAAGAAAAAACACCACAGTCAATACTTGTGAGAAGTCAGCAAATTTGTTTGCATAAGATAACGTGCTCATCATGCTCTTAAAGTATGACTCACAAGCAACTTCAAATAAGAACTTGTCATGAATTAACATTCACAATAAATAAGGAATTAAAACAAAATGGGCCTTACTAGTCAATCATTGGCCTTGGGACGTTTATTAAGGTACATTGAGGAGAAGAGTCATCATACAGTGCAAGTCAAAACGGAAACATCTTAACACAACCAAAAGCCACCAACAATTTTAATTGGCCAAGATGAGGCAGTTGTTACTTCTACTTTCTCAACCTTATACTGACTTTGCAAAGTAGTATCAAAATAATCATGTTCACCACTCAAAGACATCTTAGTAGCTTTAGTGAGGATAAAGACTGCTATTGCACAGTATATCTGATCAACGTAACACATTAAGTCAAAATAAGTTCCAGCAACTGGTGAAAGGTGCACAACATATATTCTAGAGAACTCAGTAGTCAGTAGCCTGGTGTTGAGAGGTGAGAAAGGTCTGAATAGGTAAAAGACCCACCTTCGAGTAATTCCAATTCCTCGGACAAAAGCGTTTATGGCAGGAGGAGTGACCCCCCTTCGACGCAAACCAGCAAGGGTCATTAACCGTGGATCATCCCAACCATCAACATATTTTTCAGTGACAAGACGATTCAGCTACACATGAAATACAAGCAGTAAGATAACGATGCATATTCGCAAACAAAAATTCTGGATCTTTCACAGGTGAGTTTTTGCTTACTTTGCGCTTTGACATCACAGTGTTTGTCATATTCAACCTTGAATACTCCCATACATATGGCTGGTACATCCCAAGTGCATGTAATAACCAGTAATACGAGGCACGGCGTGTCTCAAATTCCAATGTACACAACTGCAGAGAAGATATTAATTTACTTTTCGGTAAATTTATTTCAAGCAAGCAGCAATACTCCATAAAACAGTCAATTATCATGAGAATCAAATGAAGTACAAACTTCAACAGCAGCAAATACATGGTTAATTTTCCAAAGTGTAGCTCATTCTAAGATCCTATTATAATCTTACAGAAGATGATGTATATGACAGATTGGAATAACGCCGTCGTATTCATATAGTCGACTTCACTTGATGGGATAAAGGCTTGATTTGTTGTTGTTGTTGTTGTAGCTCATTCTAAGATCAGACACATCGATTGAGTTCTATTGCATCGCATTTGACAGCTCATAATTCTCATCATGGATCTAAAAGCGATCCAACAAGCAGGACCAACCAACATACAAATGAAACAAGCTGAAAGAAATACCAAGAGCTAATACCATGTTTGATAAACAGGGAAATGGAAATCCGCATTTTGGATAATTTGGACACTTGAGGAAACATGTTCATCCACTGGACCTTTTATACCAGTGATCTATGATCCATATCATCAGTTCGGAATAAGTCAAAGCCAACCTAAGTAAGATGTATACCTAAGGCATCTCTCACTCTCAGATTCTAACAAGCACAAATTCAATCATTGTTAACTTTTTTGTTGTTGTTGAAAATCAATCATTGTTAACTAAAGACAAACATAATAAACATTTCTTAATGCAATTTCCAAAGGGCATCGGGTGACAGTACTTTTCATGAGATACCATGGCCGTAGTACATATTCCAGGTATCCAACCGCCAGGATTCAATGTAACAGATAGGGTTCCTTTATCGGATAGTATATTGGAAACTAAGCATTTTTTAATGCAATAGTATGGATACAACTCTATCGGATAATGGGTGCAAAATCGGGAATTCACTAACCGGCAGGGTTCCAAGTATCGGATAGGGCTTGCAGATAATGAAGCATATTGGATAGCGGATAGAAAATATTGTGGGGTGGTATTGCCAAATATCGGATATCCTCAAGACTCCATATATACATATTGAATAAAGGGACTGTCTACATTTTTACCATGACGGATATAGTACACCTAACGTAGTGCCAAGGGGTTAAAACCTTCTATAGCTACTTCTACAATGTAAAACAATGCTATCCAACTCGATGAATGGGGCATATTCACCCCTGGAAATTGCCTGAATTGGTAATTGAATAGCCCGAATAATCCCAATTCACAAAGCATGAATATTTCATATTCCAGGCATACCAAGCATATTATCCAGTATTAGCATGTTATTACTCTTTCAAAACGGAGAGGTGTGAGATTGGAGGTAAAACTTACGGAGTGGGTCATATCTTCAAGAGAATCTACTATACAATGGGCATAATCATAACTCGGATATATACACCACTTATCTCCTGCTTTTGGATGAGGGGTGAACTGCAGAAGAAAGGATTAGAGGGTTAGTTTGAACAATATGGAAGCGATACAAAGATGATAGACAAAACCAGCCTTGCCTTGATACGATATGCAATCAGATCATACATATTAAAATTATCACTCCGCATATCTTGCTTCATTCTAAGTGTTGCTTCACCTTCTCCAATGCAGCCCCGTCTCATGTCCTCAAAGAGTTTTAATGACTCCTCAATCGGTCTATCCCTCCATGGACTGTCTTCATTCTTCTCCCTGGACTCCTTTATTTGATCAGGGGTCTAAACCAAAGGTGACAAAACAGCATACACTATATGAGCAAGTACCTCAGAAAACTGAGAATTGAAACAGTGAAATTCATGATTACAGTTGAATAACACAGACAGTTATGACGAAGGGGCAGCGTTCCTACTGATCTGTTCTAATCAAAAGAAAATCCATCACAATCAAATATAATCTAATAGTTCTAAATAAGCAAAGCATCATGAAGTCAGAAAGAAATGCTTATTATGCATTCAACGGTGCTATTCATCGAATGCTGAGCCCTACCTTTATTGACCCAGTTTTAAATCTAGCAAATAAAATACTCCTAATTAACTATCCGACATGATTCAAAAATACTGGATAAGCAAATAATCATGTGCTGTAAAAATAATTCTATCATCTAACGATGCCACCCGCTATCAGATTTACATTTATGTTGTGGTCGTAATAAGGAAACACATAGAGAAATTATGTTTACCTCTCCCATTATCGTGAAATGATACTAATTCCCTCCATATGTACGTGAATTTAACAAAATTAGTACAAATACGAGTAGTGCAACACTGAATAATAAGTGAAACCACAATCTCTCAACGGTACTTACCTCAAGAAAAGAACCACATAACATTTTGAGAATCTATCCAACAAATTTAGAACATTCTTATCAAAGATTCCAACCTGATGGTCAACATAAGCATGCCCACTTCTTATGAGATTCACTGCAAGTTCATATAAAGCTTGGAAATAATCACTTGTATAAGTTATCTGCACAAGTTCAACACAATTTTAGAGAGACACATAATTGAAAGTAATTGCAAGGCCTTTGCATGTTGAAGTAACCACGTACCTTTGTAGGGCTCCACCCCATCCATTGGACAATTTCTTGAATATGATCAATATACTCCTGTTTCTCTGCTTCTGGGTTCGTATCATCATACCTAGAGGGAGAAGTTGTAGCCAAATTATTCCAGAGTCACTAAGAAATATAAAACTGAAAGTACAGTCCTTTTATAATCAAGTACATAGAATAATAAGATGCAAACAGAAACTTCATGCTAAGTACAGCCTCAGCCACGACGAAGAACATTGAAACCAAGTGCAAAAATCAGAAAAGAATATAATGGATGCAAGATATCATGGCCCTTCATGATGTTCCCAAAACATTATATAAGTTACTGCGGTGAGATATTTCTTGTTCTTCATATAAACAACAGAGACAATGGGAGCACAGAGACCATTGGACTTGGATGATATATATCAAGATGCCAATCAGTTTAAGCACAAATCATCAAAGCAAGACACGGGAGGTCATTTGGATTCTGCTTCACTTAGAAGCTAATAGCAGAAATTTGGTTTGCCAACATTTGATGCATCATTTGAAAATATCTTATTCTTCCAGGACGAAGATGACAAATAAGTTCGTGCACCGGGACAGAGGTTTAAGCTCCTCATCTCCAATGGAATCTCACCGGTAATGGCTACAGACTTCCAGTATCAGCAAATGAGCGATGGGTAAAAAAAAATCAGCTTTAATGCATGTCTCAAAGATGATACAAGATCAATAAGAGACGCAAGGCAAGGTCGTGAGTGGACAACATTGTGGTGCCAAAACACAGTTGAGCATCTTATGTAGATCTGATCGTATCAAAATGGGTGTGCACACTAGGCAGAAGATATTTGACCTTAAATAAGCCAAGATTGCCAGAAAGAACCACCGCGATAGTGGTGAGGCAGCCAAGACTGGAGCATGAGGTCATCCTGTGACTACGTGTTCGGACAGGAGCTCTGTAGGAGAGTAAGGAAGAGCTATGAGGTTGGAGAGAGAGGGTCTCAGATTGTAATTTGAGGTATGAAAGGATGTAGGAAGCTAAAGAGATTTGCCTTTTCTCTACAAACAATCAGCCACACTTGCGTTTTCTGAAAGAAGGGGTAGGTGGGATGTTGTACTGAAAGGCACAATACGACAAGCTAACTAGAGTTCAGCTAATGAGCTCAACATTCAGACTAGTTATTGCTTACACAAGTGTGCAAGTACAACAGAATGCTAGAGGGAATCATATGCCACCAATCATTTGAAGTGCTCAATCATTTGGTACGATGACAATAAGAGGTCTACCATAATTATTAGTGCTGCAAATCCGTAGGACGAGACAAAAGACTTTTGATTTATGAAGTGGATGAGCCCTACAAAATCAAACCTTACTGTCTCAAGTCAAAGTTGAACTAAACTAAAAATACTACTGATTTATTATTTGATTCAAAACTACACAAGTACACATCACCCACAAAATGACAAGAAAAGCACCTCAAGTAACATTCTCCTCCACGCTCCTTTGCCAGCCCAAAATCAACAAACATCGCCTGCAATATCAAAGCCACTAAATTTCATCAAGCCAAAGGGCAGAAAGTTCCTACTGAAATAGCAGTTTGAAAGATATAAATAACCTTAGCGTGGCCAATGTGGAGAAACCCATTAGGCTCGGGAGGAAAACGAGTCCTAACTTTTCCTCCAGTCTTCTTTAAATGTTCATCAAGAGATGTTCTGGAATTACATGTTCTCAAAACATGGCCGTCGCTGAAGAAGATTTCAGTATGCACCTGAAGATGCATAAAGAAAGTGGAATACAGGATACAAATAGAACAATCATATAGTCATCAACCACACTTAGACATGTTCTAAATAGTCCACGGAAAGTGCCTGTTGGAAGAAGTGAAAAGAATTGCATGGACAGAAAAAAGGCATACAGATAGAGAAGTAAACTTAAACTGAGGATGTTACAAAGACAATGAAAGCATGGATAGGTTGCAAACCACAAAGGAAACAGTCTGAACCGACACTCATGCAAAAAACAAGACTCTTGTGGCTGAAATCACCTAATAGACTCCAGACCTAGATGAAGGCAATGACGGTGATCAATATGAGTGTGAGCATAACAAAGAACATTGATGTGACATATTTGAAAGGAAATTTTGGGAGAGGGGATAACTATACTAGTAGGATGAAAACAATAAATAAGAAAAACCCCAGTTTAATCATATGAATCATGTTCTCGAGGCAGACAGCTATCAACAGTCCATTCGGATAAAACAAACAGATGCAAGAATTTATGCATCAGCCCCAAACCTGACAAAGCACAAAGCATTTTTCGTGCTTCTATTGGCGAATCAGGTCCCTATTTATCGAATCCAAGTTACAGATGTCGTGGAACAACTTTTATCAGAAATCCGAACGGATGGTTGTAGCCCCATTATATTATTTATATCTCAACACTCCCCCTCACGCGAAAGTCCACTTAGGTTTTTACGTGGACAATGCATTGACCCAACACAAACCAAGTGCCACACAAACACCACAAACACACACAACAACAACCGGGGATTGCAGGATTTGAACTCGTGATCTCACTGTCACACCTGTTTTGATATTATGTCGTGGAATCACTTTTATCAAAAATCCGAATTGATGGTAGTAGGCCCATTATATTATTTGTATCTCAATAACACATAAACCCAATTGATGGCAGTACATGCTGAATATGGTTAACACTCGAAGAGTAAAAAAAACCAAGAGACTCAGTAGAAGTATAATTAGAACCTTGATATTCTCTTCTGGAGATGGAAAGATAGAAAAAGGATTAAGTTCTTC
>JAOVYX010021343.1:0-15872 GCA_035668315.1 Drosera spatulata
TATTCGGGATCGTATGTTCGGATTTTTTCGGGTATGTGTTTAAGTTTAATTTTTCATTCGTTTATGTTCAATTTTTTAGTCCTTCTCATATATGGTTTATAAGCTATTTTTTTAGTCTCTTCATTCGAGTGATACGGCATGTCCCCTGACATCCTGGAGAGATCAAGAATTAACTCAAGGAATCGATCTCAGGAACATGCTACACACACCCTGGGTTGTGTGTCCACCCTGGCCGTCGTAGAGAGAATGATATGTATTTACATTTGAGTTAAATTATTTGACATCGTCTGTTTCTTAAAAATATTGTCATATTAAAAATATTTAAAAAAAATTTTAGGAGGTTGGTCTGCAGAGAAAGGCGAGGAAGTTTGAGATCTTCGTGGAGACCCATAAAATGTTGGGTACTCCGAGCATTGTGGAGGCCATACTAGCGGGAAAGTCTCTAGCTGGCATTCCCATGGTCGACGAGTCGGTTGCTCGTTTTCGGGTAAGAACATTAAAGCCATTTATTTTAGTACTTGTTACCTTTATAATTATAATTTTTTTTAGCTAACTCATTATGAAATTCATAGGATTCACTTTTATTGCGATTCGCTCAACATTCAGTTGTCTGCTATCTCCAGGTCACAGTCACAGTCTTCTCGAGGCTCTGGAGTATTACTAGAGGAGCATGAGTCGTTACAGCAACAGGTTCTCACCCAGCAGCAGGCAATGGAGCGGATTCAAGCTAAGATTACTTTCTTGATGAGGCAGATGGACGCGAACCTTGATTCCACCTATTAGGCAGAGGTTGGCAGTGATACGTCTAGATTTTCTCCGGATCCAGACTATGATTCCTGCCATCCGGATCAGCGACATCCCCGATTAGCCGGACATTGACATATGTTTTGTTGTACATATTACATGCTTATGTTTGTTTTTTGGAAACGATTTTGATTTGCATTTTGTAGGGATTGGATTCGAATTTGTATTTGTTAAACAGGTACCTGTATTTTAGTGAGTTTTAAAAATTTTAAAATTATTTTTTTAAAATTAAAATTGAAATGTTGCGACGGATGCCGTCACAGAATTTATTATTTTCTTTTTCTTCATTAACATTAAATTATTAGTAAGAAATACTTTTAATAACAATTTACAATTTATGACGGAATCCATCGCAGAGTTTGAAACTTTCTACAACGAATGCCGTCGCAGAATTTATTGTTTTCATTATCTTAATTAACATCAAATTATTAGTAAGAAATACTTTTAATAACAGTTTATAATTTGCAACGGCATCGGTCGTAAAATAAAAGATATTATTAAGTATTGTTCTACGACAAAAAAAGTCAATCCATCGCAATCATGGTTTTGCGACGCCAACTGTTGCGACAGAGTTTTCCGTCGCTATTAACGTCCACGATGGATTTTTCCCTTTTTGCGATGAAAATTTTCCGTCGCAAAGTGGGGTAGTTCTTTGTAGTGTTTCACATGCGCCTTTGGTACTTACGCATATAGGCGTATGCCTTTTGGTTTATGTAATGCACCGGCTACATTCCGAAGGTATATGATGTCAATTTTCTTGGATTATATTTTCCATATTATTGAAGTTTTCGTGGATGACTTTACTGTTTATGGCAATTGATTTGATAAATGCCTGAAAAATCTTGAAATGGTATTAAAAAGATGTGTCGAGACAAATTTGGTACATAATTATGGAAAATGCCATTTCATGGTAGAAAAAGGAATTATGTTGGGACATGTCGTTTCCGTTAAGGGATTGGAGATAGACCGTGCAAAAATGAAAGTCATCAAATCTCTAGCATCACACAGCCCCCAAGAACTTTTGACCAATAAATATGAACGAAATTTTTCCAAGGCAAAAATAATTACATAAAGCTCTTTCTCAGTAGTAGTATAATTACATTGAGATACTCTATCCACTTTTTGACCGAGAACAGCCCCCACAGCTTTGTCGCTAGCATCACACATAATTTTAAATGGATAATTCCAATCAGGGGTTGAATAATAGGAGTAGAAACCAATTTTTCTTTCAAAGTATCAAAAGCATTCATACAATTATCATGAAAAATAAATTCAAAGTCTTTAATAAATCTACGATAAAAACCGACGTGTCCTAGAAAAGCATGTACTTTTCTAAAGAAAGAATCGAAACCTCGTCTTTTGAGACGGATTCTTCTACTACAAGAGTTTGATATAGAGATTAGAGACAAGAAAGGTGCTGAGAATTATGTTGCTGATAATTTATCGCGCATAACAAATACTCAAGAGTCTATCCCAATTTCTGAATTATTTCCGGATGAGTATTTATACTCTACACATGGCTACGCTCCTTGGTATGCTGATATTGTAAATTATCTAGTTACCAAGAAGCTACCAAGTGATTTTCCGAGATATTATTCTTGGGATGACCCAATTTTAATAAAATTCTATGCTGATGGGATAATTAGATGGCGTATACCTGATCATGAATTAATTCAGTTCTGTGTCGGTGGACATTTTGGAGTGAGATGAACAGCTTATAAAATTTTATCATGTGAATTTTATTGGCCATCCTTGAATAAGGATGTGTATAAATTTGTAAAGAGATGTGGGCAATGTTAAAAAACTGACAAAAATAACTAAAAGAGACGAAATGCCTCAAAAATACATCCTAGCATGTGAATTATTTGATTTATGAGGTATTGATTTTATGGGGCCATTTTCGAGCTCAAAAGGTTATAACTATATTTTGCTGATAATTGATTACGTCTCTAAATGGGTGGAAGTTATTACAACAAGAACTAATGACGCTAAGGTGGTGGTGGAATTTACGAGAAATTATATTTTTAACAGGTTTGCCGTACCCAAGGCTATTATTAGCAATGGGGAAACCCACTTTTGCAATAAATTGATGGACACCCTTTTGAAAAAATATAATGTTCAGCATAGAATTTCCACAGTTTATCATACATGGACGAGCGGACAAGTTGAAATCTCCAATCGAGAGATTTAGCATATTTTAGAGAAAATTGTTAATCCCAAAAGGAAAGATTAGAGCGATAAATTAAATGATGCTTTATGGGCATATCGCACAGCATATAAAACTCTAATAAGGATGTCTCCCTATAGATTTGTTTATGTAAAAGAATGTCACCTACCGGTTGAAATTGAACGTAAGACTTGGTGGGCCATAAAAGAGACGAATCTGAATTATGGAGATTGTGCGAAAAACAGAAAACTCTAAATATCTGACCTAGATGAATTGCGTTATAACGCATATCAAAATGCGGCGCTTTATAAAGAAAAATTCAATAAACTATGACGTAAATATTCCTCCGAAACATTTTGAAGTAAGCGATAAAGTTCTTCTTTATAACTCATATTTGAGATTATTTCCTAGGAAATTAAGATCCAGATAGGAAGGACCATTTATTCTTAAGAAGGTTTATGAATATGGGACGGTTGAAATTGAGAGTTAAGAAACCAAAAAAATCTTCAAAGTTAATGATCATCGCCTTAAGTTTTTTTATGAGCTTAAAGAGTCAACATGGATGGATGAAATTCCATTGGAAGTGGTGAGACAAACTTCAAAGCATTAAATGACCTTAAAAATATCGAGAGTTTTCACTAGTTCAGTTTTTACTTCGTACGTTTTATTTTTTCTGATAAAATCGCACGATGGGTTTTGATCTACGAAAATTATTGGAACACATCACAAGTGATGTATATTAAGTGTTTACAATGAGTGGGATAAATATTGGACCAAATTGGAATTTTTAAAAATCAAATGGGCTTATTACTGGTTTGTAACAACCGTTACAGTAACATGTCACGGCCGTTACAGGTGTTTGCAACGTTCCTTGAGCAGAGCCTCGGTGTAACGACCGTTACAAGGGGGCCGTCACGGTCGTTAGACAGTTTATGTCATGAGTTAAGGCCAAAATTTCACAGGTTTTCATCACATCCTCACTCAAAACGATCCCAGAAGTGATTTCCTCTTCATCATTTCACACCAAATCACCTCAAATCTCTCCAAAATCATTCAATCTCGCTTCTAAACCATCGATTTGATTTTGTGAAACCCTAGGTATGAAATCCTAATTTCTAGTCCGTTTTGATCAAATCAATAATCTACATACATCTACTCGACGATGAGAATGTGTTCCTTGCCTTGGTTTAGGTGAATTCGACCGGTTTTGAATGTTATATGCCATTTTTGTACAAATGGAAAGCCGATGCCGATCGCTCTTGGCTTTGAAAGTTTTGGATAATTTAACATGTCAAATCCACCTCGACGAGTAAAGATACTGGCTAAAGGGCCAAGGAGAGATCCAGATTCCTCTTCAAATCCATCAATTTCGGATCAAGTCGAGGATGAGGAGGAGCAACTTATCCCTTATCCATTAACTAGTGAGACACCACGAGTTAATCACTACCGGTTTAAGAAGCTGGAGAACAGGCCAATGCTTCACACAATGGTTTGATTTGGATGACTTGAGGTGGATCGGGGTATGGAACGATGTGGAGAGGATGGGCAAGACACTTGGATGGGATAAATTTCTCATAAAGAAATGGAACTCATATTCCAGTCTCACTTTGGAGGTCCTTAGCACGATCAACTGATCATTCAAAGAGTTAGCTCCAGAGGACCCTGAGGAGAAGGCTATTACATTCTAGCTGGCAGGTGAGCGTTGCTATATGACTATGAACGAGTTCTCCACAGCTTATGTTTTTAAACTTGGGGGAGAGAGGGACATGCCTGGTGATTTTAAGACTGACCAAAACACCTTCTGGGAAAGACTCACCGGTGAAAGGGTGTTTGAAAGTAAATATGCAAAAAGTACTTTGCTCCGTAATCCAGCTATTCGCACTATGCATTGGTTTATAGCCAATACGATCTTAGGGACGGAGAAGAGTCAGGGGTCAGTTTCTGAAAGGGAGTTCTGGATTTTGCATTTTATGCTATATGGTCTGAATGACCAATCTGCTGAATCTCTGTTTGGACGGGAGCATTTGTAGCACGCAGGCTGATATATCATGTTATGGCTACAACTGGAGTCATAATTGTGGGAGGTTTGATTACTCCCTTGACGGAGCATTTCAAGGTTGATTTGAGTGCTATTCAGGCAGATAGGCCTAGAGATCCCATTGACATCACCCTGCTAAAGAAGTTAGGGATGCTGAAGAAAGAGGGAAGAGATTATTACCTCTGTCAAAGAGATGTACGTGAGCCTAAGAGACTTCTTCCACTCCCAACACGTGAGCAGACTTTGCGAGATCCCAGGAATTGAGCAGACTTCGGGCCATGCAGCCTGCTCATCCTAGAGCTGCTTCCCCACCACATCCTCCAGCTGCACATCCGGATATTGAGATGCTTGATGCACCTGTTCCACTTGTTCAAGAGCCTATTGACTATTTACAGTACTATCTGGGTCTTCTGATGGCCTATCCTGGAGGCTATGAGCAGTAGCAACAGTAGTATGAGCAGCCTCATCACTACAAGCCACCTCCACCTCAGCACGGCGATCTACCATCCAGCTCTAATTACGATTGGAGGACTGCAATTCAGAGGTTAGAAGGGAGTCAGAGAGGCAAAGTAGAAGAATAGAGACGCCAGGGAGAGCATATTGATTTGATGGACGAGCGTTCACTGGACATTATGGCTACCCTTCAACGCATGGAACAGTGCCAGAGTGCTTTCTTCGACCAGTTCCCTCAATGGAACTGGCTGCCACCACCACCGCCACCCATGTGATTTCATATATTTTAATCATTTTATTTCATGTCTATGTGTTTTAGGACTTAGTTTAGATTAGCTTGGGGGTGTGTGACTATTTATGTATTTCATCTTCAGTCCAAGTCTAGTCTGTTGCATCATTTACATTCCTAACTCGAGTCAGTTAGTTTGTTTAGTATGTTGTTTCCAATGTTTGAGTCGATGTACGAAACTCGTTTCAGTTATTATATTCAATTCATTTTTGTATTATTCTATTTAGTTTTCTTTTTTATAAAACTCAAATAATTCAAGATTATAGATTTTTATTCAAGAAAAAAATATAAAATAAAATAATTATAAAATAAATAGATAAAAAAAAGAGAAAAAGAAAATATAAAAAATAAATAAAATAATCATAGGAAAAATAAAAATCAATAAACCAACTTTAATTCAATCAATGAAGAAAAATTGCTAGTTTTTTATTATTTATATTGCCTGTCACAATAGATATCTACTCATCATATATTTTAGTCATGCAAAAATGAAACTTCATTGATAATATTTTCTTTCTTCCATGCCTCTATGCTTCTATATGCATACTTATTCCTTCTTGTAATCACGTTCCTGATTATTTCTTTTATATTGTGTGTGAGAGAGAGTGGTTCATTAATATTTATGCCATGTGAGTTTTGTTTAGACCGGAATGTCATCGGCACAACAAAATTCTGATGTTCCAAAACCAGCACGGGAAATTCACGTGGAAAGAGTACAACGTTGGATGGAAGAAGAAGACGAGAACCATGTTGTCAACCCTGCACATCCACAGCCTCCACCACCTCCGTGTAGTTTCATAGCTCTGAATTCAAAGTTACAATAAATAGTTGAGGAGTAGCGGAACCTTAAGAAGGCACTCGACCGGATTGAACAACAGGTTGAGTGGCAGAATAATGCAATTGGTGTTATTCAACAACAATTAGAGTTTGAAGCTGGACCCGTGGATGATATGCTGAGAGCGATTTATAACTAGCATGTGACCCAAGGACATTTTCCACCCCGTTCTTGAACTTCATAGGTATATCTTGTCCTTTGCGTTTCACTCCTAATTACATTGAGGACAATGTACAGTTCTTGCTTATGGGAGGGGTTAGTTAGTCTAACTTCTTATTTTTATTGATTTTAGTTTCGTTGATTTTCTGAAATTTTGTCTTAAAATAAATTTAAAACTATAAAAGATTGTGTTTTCTTTTTAAGTCCATGGCTTGAGTTAAGTAAAATGATGATTTATGCCTTGATAATTGTTGCACTAATACATGTAGTTTGAATATCGTTTCTAAGGAAGTCATGAATCTTTACTAAGACCATTCTATTGCATTCCTATGATATGACCCTTTCATGTGTAGATAGCGGTTTAGTGGTGACTTGAACCGTAAATAGACATTTGAAAAAGAAAAAAAAAAGTAAAAAACCTCCATGTTCCCCTTTTATGCCATCTTCCAACTTATCCACCGGTTATAGGGGGGTATGGTATGAGATTTTGAAAAAAAAAAAGAAAACAAAAACAAAACATTTTTGTTTATAAAGCATCTGTCTTCTATGGTGACCCTTATGCTATTTTTGGTTAATGGAGAATGTTATAGACCTGCTCATTATAAAAAAAAAAAAAAAATAGATAAAGAGAGATAAAATTGCCAAAGCAATTTAAAACAAGCAAGAAGCTTCAATAGTACCTTGTTCCTTATCTCGATAATCAAAATTACCATTTACGAATAAAAGGAGGGACGTGGTATTCAATAAGATAAGCTTGAAAGAAAAAAAAACAGAGAGAGAGAGAAAACATACATATACAGTAGGAAATTTAAACCTCCTATGAGACCTTGGCGACACTGGGAATGACCCATGTCGGACGCATTTCTGATCGTAAGGAAGTAACAGGGGTGGAATAAATGAAAATTGAGTTTGAGAAATGTTTTGTCTTGTTAAATATCGGGAATATCTGCTAGGTTTGAAGAACCATGAGAAGGGATGATTTTAGGGATAGTTTATGTGGTGTGAATAGAGATGAAGGGCGACTTTGTGATTAATGTTCCTTCGACATGTGTTTTGTGTTATTAATTTTAGGTATTCTTATTACTTTGATGCTCAAGCTATGGAAGTTTTTAAATCTTGTTAGTTTTTAAATTTCAAGTTGAATCTTTATTTTGTTTTAGCTTTGCTTAGAGATAAGCAAAGGTTTAGCTTAAGGAAATTTGATGTGTGCGTAGACACACATAATTTGTTGATGTAAATTCAATGTTTTGTTGTGTTTAAGTCCTTTATATTGAGTTTTTAGTTTAGCTTGCGTCTTTGGACTTGGATACTGCTGTTTCTTTGTTTTCGCGGCAGATTTGGTCGTATGAAGATTTGAATGAGCTGCTGAGTTGATTATGGAAGGTCACTACAAGTGATGATGTGAAGATGAAGCTTTGAGCGTTATCTTGGACGTGATTTGAAGTTATTTTGGACGTCATTAATGAAATTCTAACTATGTGGATAATGAGATGAAATAGATCATCTAACCAGATTCATATATGTTGATTGATGCATGAAATCTGACCTTAATCAAATATATGTTATGGGATCAACTAGTTTGGCCAACTATTGATATTGTAACCTAGCTATTAATCATGCTAAGTGGTTAAGTGGGTAGCAAATAACTTTCATGATTTAAGCTCATTGTTATGATGTTATGATTGAATGCATGTGAACATGATATTTAAGCTTATTGCTATTAATGTTCATGTTTGATGAATTCTCTTGCTTTTATTCAATTTATTTATGTTTTAACATATATGAGCTCATCGGTTTACTAGAAATAAATAGGATAGTTTAATTATACAAGCTAATTGGTAATTAACATTCTAGCGAATGTAATATTTTACGCCCAAAAGTATTGTAACCAAACCTATCTTAATATATGAAACTATATGATAATCATCAATGACTGTTCCTTAGAAGTTAGAACGTGATTAACCAACCTCCCTACATTTCTTCCATACAAAGTACACCTTAGTTCACATCCTTAACAGGTTTAGATTTCGATTATTTAATTTAAGCTATTTACTTGGTTTAATTAGTGAAACAAACAACCACCCCTCACAAAGTTACTACATTTCATTAAGTTGATAGGGTCTTGTCGTGATCATTACATGTATAATCATTGCACCAACCGTCCCTTTGGGTTCGATCCATACTACCACTACTGCAGTTAATTAGAATACAATTAAAGTGTGAGTAGCCGTATTATTATTCTAATTTGACCGTCTTGCAACGGGCGTGTCAAACGTTATCAGATTCTTGCATCTTCATTCAGAATTTCGCCGATGATAACTTCATTATCCTACTGCTCTATGTTGATGATATGTTGATTGTCGGTCAGGATACTAAAAAGATCGCAACTTTGAAGAAAGCTCTTAACAAATCCTTTGCAATGTAGGATTTGGGTCCGTTAGGCAGATCCTTGGAATGCAGATCTTCCGTGATAGAAAGAACAGGAAGCTATGGCTATCCCAGGAATGATACATCGAGAAGGTGTTGGAAAGGTTCAACATGAACAAGTCTAAACCAGCTTACACTCCACTTGCAGGTCACTTCAAATTAACAAAGAAGCAGTGTCCCTCAAGTGAGATAGAGAAGCAAGAGATGCAAAATATTCCGTATGCTTCAGCTATTGGCAGCTTGATGTATGCTATGGTATGTACTAGACCCGATATTGCCTATGCTGTTGGAGTTGTAAGCAAATTCCTTTCTAATCCAGGGAAAGAGCATTGGACAGCAGTTAAATGGATTCTGAGATATCTTAGAGGTACGTCTAAGCTATGTTTACGCTACGGTCAAGGAAAACCTGTATTAGATGGTTATACAGATGCAGATATGGCCGGAGACACAGATTCTCGAAAGTCTACCTCGGGGTATATGACAACCTTCATAGGGGGAGCAGTATCAAGACAGTTAAAGCTACAGAAGTGTGTTCCTTTGTCTACTATAGAGGGAGGAGGGTATATCGCAGCTACTGAAGCTAGTAAGGAACTGCTTTGGATGAAAAACTTCTTGCTAGAGTTGGGATTACAAAATGACAGATATAAATTCTATTGTGATAATTAGAGTGTTATTCACCTTATCAGGAATCCGTCCTTTCATTCGAGGTCGAAGCACATTGATGTGAGATATCATTAAATTCGTGATGCACTGGACCAGAAGCGATTTCAGCTCGAAAAGATCCATACTGATGACAATGGGTCGAATATGATTACTAAGACCTTACCTATATAAAAGTTTGATTTTTGCAGACAACAAGCAGGTATGCCAATGGTCCCCATCATTCGAGAGGGGAAGAATTGTTAGCTAATGGTCCCTCATGAGAGGACCACACTTTGGCCGACAAGGACAAAAAACAACATTTGAGGTTCTTTGTCAATGCTCAAAGTGTGGACACAACAAAAGAATGAACTGCATTTTACACATGGACGGTTGCAGGTTCTTTAGATGGAGAAAGCGTGTGAGCTTATTTGTTCACATAAAAAACAACGCCTATAAATAGACTTGAGCAAAGAGCATCTCAGTGCATCACACAAAAATCACAAAACACAAACAAATACACCAAAGAAAGTGATAAAATACTCAGTTTCGAGTATCGAGGGAGATCCTCTATGGGTATATGTTTTAACCCGATAGAGAAGAAAAATTACTGTGAGTAATACTGGTGATTGTAATCCTCTGGTAGAGTGTAAAGACAAAATTTGTAATCACTCTTGAGTGGATATTTTGGTATCAAAACGATCCTGTGGTTTTTACCCCTTTTAATTTTAGGGGGTTCTCCACGTAAAAATCTTGATGTCGATTTTATTTATTTTAGACTATTTAATTATCCAATTTTAATTACACGGTGAGGAAAAAATGTCAGAAAATTTTCGTTGTATCTTATACCAACTTTTCCCAACAATTGCTTGATTCCAAGCTTACCTAGTTGAATCGAAGCCGTCACAGTCTTATCGGGAACATTTTTTATCGGCCGCAGAATTTTGCACCAAGCTGTGCACTCTAGTTGTCGTTATGTTACTCTCTCCTTCAATTTCGATGGGCTAATTAGGTTGCTTGAGTCAATGAAAGAGCAGTTGGGTTATTTGAGCGGATGGATTTGAATTGGTTGGGTTTAAGGATTCAATGATGGCTGAGGAGGAAATAAGAGGGCTGGTTAGGGTTGAGTATGATTTGGGTTAGGTTTGTGTTTTGGGTTAGTTTATGATGAGGGTGGTTGAGTTAAGATGAGGATAGAGTAGGTATTTTAGGTGTCTGGGTATCAAATTATAAAACAAAGTTCAATTGGATACCTAAATATATCATGTAATTTTTGGGTATTAAAATTTGAGTTGAAACTACCATGGGTACTTTAAAATAATGGTCACTTTTTTCTACTCATATATTCCTTCCGTCCCATGAAAATTACAATAATTTGACTTTTGATACTATTTTATATGTATTTTCACTAGCTTTGTTTTATCATTATACAACATAAAAATGAAGTTTTGTTTAGCTCAGATTATACTACATAATAAAAACTATCATCAGTTTCTTACGAAAAGTTTTATAAAAAATATCATTTAGTTGTCATGCGAGACAGGTTAAAGTTCACCTCGACATGTGTGTACAATCAATTCGTTATAATTTTGATGGAACGAAGAGAGTTAATTTTTTATTTGATAATTTATGATGATAACTTAAATTTAAAAAAAAAAGAGGAATAAACTATTTATATTTATATTTTTTTTACTATTTATTTTATATTGTTACTTCTGTACATAATAAATGGAAATAGAATATGATATTAATTCTTATAAAATTATATTATCCAACTTTGATTATAAATGTTGTCCAAATTTTTTGTTCGATAATTTGTGATGATAACTTAAATAAAAAGATTACCATAACCTATTTATATATATATATATATATATAATATTTTATTTCTATAAATTTTTAATTTTTTAGTTTTACTTTCTTGTAAATATTTAAAACATATAGAATTTTGGAAAAAATGGAGAGGCAATTTATATTAATCACATTTGATTTGGATTTTAGTCATTTATTGAAGAAGCAATCCAATTTGATATCAAAGAAAACCAAACTTTGATATCAAAATACGTGAATGTAACTTTATATATTTAAATAGAACATCGTTACCTATTTAATCATAGAAAGCTATAACCAAACTTTGATTTTAAATGTTATCTAATCGTATAAATTTTTTGTTTGATAATCTTTGATGACAACTTAAATTAAACAAAACTTCACAGATAATTTAGATTTATATTTACATTTCATTTTATTTTTAAATTTTTAGTTTATTAGTTTTATCTTTTTACACATATTTGAAACATATTGAATTTTATGAAAAATGGAGAATCAATTTATATTAGTTACATTTAATTTGGATTTTAGTTATTTAATGAAGGATCAACCAAACTTGATATCAAATAAAACCAAAGTTCGATACCAAAAAATATGAATGTGGCTTAATATATTTAAATAGAAAAGCAAGTCCAATGGATATGTTATATATGATGTTATCGTTAAATTATAGCACTTGTTCTATAAGTAGTTCCTCTAATTGGCATGTTTTGTATTTGGCAAATTATGCCTTTATCAAACTTGATGACGAATTTGATAATAAAAATAATAATCACTATATTTTAGAATAACAAGCTTTGTGGCAAAGACAAAGATGAAGAAAAAACAAAAATTCAATCACACATGTGACGCTTTGATAGTCATTCATTAATTAATGGATAATGCAATAATATAGTATGGTCGTGTTGGAGTAACATACTCAAATTATAACAAAAAATTATTATTCATTATCAAAATATAGATTGTGATTGCTAGATATAGCAAGTAACATTGGACTTACTCTAATATAAAATAAAACTATACAAAGTTTGTGATGATTTGACATTTTTATATTATCCAACATCTACTACACCCTTTATCTCAAATTATATACAACAATGTGATTCGACATGAAGGTTTTTTGTGTGGGTTAAATTTTGGTTTATTTGATTATAAAATCGATATTTTTGTGATGATAGTAGGGTCTATAATAGTTATGAGAGAAATTAGTAAAGTGTATTATAATAATTTGATATTTTTTATAATAAAAACATGACAAAATTGATGTATAGTGATTGACATTTTCATATATTTTGGAATGGTATAAAAAAACGTTATAATTAATATGAGACGGAAAGAATATATGAGAGGAGATCTTAGATTATATGGTAGATATGTGTTTAGATGTGTGTATCAGTGATATGCGCTTTGATGCCTTTGAGTGTTAGGAATAAAATTAAGAGTTTTGTAAATCTGGGTAGAAAATATAATAGTGAGATTAGTTAAAGGACAAGATTGTAATTGTTCTCTAGGGTAGTGTTTATAAGGCCAATGGATGGTAGACTGACCAGTTAATTCAATACGACTAAATTCTTTTGTTTTTGTTTTAACGTCATCTTTCCTTTTCTCCAAGAAACCCATCGATGACGATTTGGGTGAGATTCGACATTCGATCTAATATAGCTACTACCATGGTATTAGGGAGGGTTTTCTCGAATTGAATTCGATTCTTTGTTGATAGGGAATCCAAATCGACACCACGATGACAGATGCGACAGGCAAGAGTTCAAATCCAAGTGAGAAGTTGACGAACAAAGGGTTTTCTGAAACCATGATTGATCCTATCGATGAATTGTTTCAGCATCATTCAGATCATCCCATCAGTTTTTTGTCCAGCAAACCACTAGATGGAGACAACAGTGGACATTGGAGGAGAGCCGTGGAGGTGTCCCTTCTTGCCAAGAGCGAAATTGGGGTTTGTCATGGGTACGACCAAGAAAGCTGATGCAGATTCACCTCAAGCTGCGTTGTGGGAAAGGTGCAATAACATGGTCATATCTTGGCTGCTACATGATGTAGTAAACGAGATAGCTGAGAATGTGGTTTATTGTGAATCTGCCGCCTTGGAGATAGATGAATGAACTTGAGCAAAGGTATGGACAGACAAATGGGTATGAATTTTCCAAGTACAAAGAGATCTTTGCTAGATTGCTCAGGGAAATATGTTTGTTGATTAGAGCGTAAAAGTGCACGTTCGATCTTTTTTTTTCGATTTTCAATGCGTTTTTGAGCTAATTGTGTATTTAAATCGTATTTTTTTATCTTTTCATGAGTTAATTCATACATTTTCATTTGTGTTTTTACAAGGGGAGCAAAATGAGCCCAAAAACTTCGAAAACGGAGATCAAATAAGGTCAAACGGATATAAAAGGAGTTGAACAGGACGACGAGCGGGTCCGGACCGAAATGAGCGACGATGAGGCGGCCCAGAAGGCCACACAAAGAAGCCACACGTGCTATGGAAGGCGCTAGAGCACAGCAAGGATGGCCTCCTTGGGTCTCCTATATATAAACTCACCACAAACAACATTATCAGCATCTTGTGATTTTACCTAAGTGTTGATGGATTTTGATGCTTGTTTTGGGACATTTCTAGGGAGAAGAAAGTCAAGAAAGATTGAAGATCATTCTACATCATCTTATCTAAGGAAGATCATCCTTGTTTTAGCTTTTCCCTTGTTATTTTTGAGACATTGATGATTATTGCTTGTATGCACATGAGGTGTTTGATATATTGCCTTTGTCTTTGAATCATGAGTTAAACCCTCATTTAGGGTTGGAATGTAGTTATAATAGTGTTGTGATCATTTCCATGTCTTAATTTAATTGTTCATGCATTTTTATGGTTGTGTCGGTTGTTGAACTTAGTGCTTCGCTTGATTGATCACATTACGTTGATCTTCTTGTTGCATTGATTTCGAGAGGATAGGTATAAATGTGACTTAGGAAACCCTAACCTAGAGTTGAATGCAAGGTGGAGAGACTGCTTGCATGACTCTCGTAGTCGTTTAGAGGAACCAACGTGCACATCGCTCGATAGTCGCGTTCACCTCTCGTAAAGATGCGTTGTGGTGACGTAAAGTGAGATTTATCTTAGATCTCGAGAGAGACTAATGTATAGCTTAGGAATCCTCGACTAACAACCTAGACACCTAAAGAACAATTACATTAGAGGAAACGGAGTGATCACTGATGTGTATGAAATCACACATCATTTCGTTATTCTAAACGTTTGTTTTATTCCCTTTCAATTGTCTAAATTGCATTTTTAGTGTCGTTTTGCCTTGGAATATTAGTACTGCAGCGTGTTGATATTTTATGGCAGATTGGCATGTAATTTGAAACAAAAAATGAAGAAAAATCAAGAGAATAGAAATCCACGAACTCGAAAAGCTGTATTTCATGTTTCATCACCGTTTTACGTGCTTTGAGAGTTCTTATGACGAAATTTCGTCACGATTAGCTAGATTTATGTGTTTAGGTGCTATGTATAAGTTTTGGGAATTTTTGGACGTTATTTGCTATTTTTAATTTTAGTTTTAGGAAGAATAGTGTTGCTGTCGCGGGCACCATGCCCTGGTCGCGAGCAGTACTTGGTCGCGGACGCGACATCAGGCGTCGTGGACGCGACGAATCATTTTGCAGGAATCCATATTTTTATCCTGTCACGGGCGCGACAAAGCCCCGTCGCGGGCGCGACGAGATCCCAGATGCAAAATGTTGAGTTTCGTCCGTCCGATCAATTCTGTTACGCTCCCATGCCTATATAAACCCTTTCTAGGGTTGAATGGACAATATATTCGGCAGAGAAGGGCTTGGTCATGGCAGAGAAGAAGGAGAAGAAGAAAGGCGATGCAAAGAAGGGATTTGGAAGAGGAATTCATCGCATCTTCATTCCAAACGCTTAGCATAGTCATCGGATTCATTTTGGAACTCGTGTGAACGCTGTATAGCTTCTGTTTCGTGTTACCTACTTGACCAGACTTCTATTTACCTTTGTTTTGATTAATTCCATGTGTTATTTGTTGAATATGTGTGAGTAGTTTGTTTGTAGGATGTGTTGATGCATTTAGAATGTATAGATCATGAGATATTGGACTTTAATCTAAAAACCTGAAGTGTGTTTGATGATATATGATGCATGAAACCTATTAGAATCACTAAATGACATATGTATGATAGATTGATCACC